>JAVXUL010000015.1:3127726-3149051 GCA_035590515.1 Trichilia minutiflora | reverse complement strand
AGTTGGCCCATTTAACCCGCAGGTTAAACGAGCCGAACCAAATCGGTCCGCAAATTAAACGAGCCAATTTTTTTGATCATAACCCACCTTAATGGTAGGTTAAACAGGCCGACTCGCGGACCGCTGGCCCGTTTAACAGCTCTATTCGTCACTTCTAATTAAAAACTTAGCTTAAGAATTTATTTATTAAAGCGAAAAATTTATTAAAATAAGTATAAATTTACCGGTATAAAAATAATAAATTATTTAAATTATATAATATTATCAAATATTAATTTTAAAAAATATAAATAAAAAATTGTATTTCTAAAATCATATTACCGGTGAAATTGTATTATATGAGTTGAAATGCTCCCAAATCCAACCATTTCATTATTACAAGAGCAACCTAAGACATCTGAATGTCATGCTCACATAGAATCGTGCATGATTAGGCTGCCTTCGAAAAAGCACTTTTGAAAAAAGTCCTTTCAGTTTTGAGTTTTTTTTTTTAGAATTTACAAAAGTCTCCCTTAAGATTTGAAATTTTGCAGTATACAAAAAAATTTGGGAAAATCTTGCTTAATCAACACATCACTGTAAACTATCACATTTTAATAAAATATTGTACTTTAAATAAAATAAAAATAATAAATATCCAATAATTTATTGTATCACCTAAAGTTTGTAATGTCAACAAATGGCAGTCTAGGGAGATAAGTGATCATTTTTCTTTGAACTTTTTCTAAATTGAAATTTTACCAAACTTAAAGGAGGTTTCTAAGAATATCCTTTTGTGGGTTGAATCCACTAAGATCCGACCCAAATCTCTTTTGTGTAGATCCGCACCTGTCTGTTGGGCCACGGAATCCATTTGCTTTCTCCAAAGCACTTTTCATTGCCCGGCCCTACTCTTTTCTAAATGGACTTCCAAAATCACCATTACAAATATTCTGGCACGTTTAGAAAACAGAAGGATGATGAAAGATTCTTCAAGAAGCCAGGCTATAAACAGCTCAAACAATTGACAATTTTGCATTTTTTATCCAAAAAAAAAAAACTAATTCAAAATTATGCTCCCATCATCCACGAAATTCAACAGTAATTCGCCAACTAAAGTAAAATCTCTTCACATGGATTTTCGGTTAACTATTCCAAAGAAGAAGTGTTTTAATTTTCTCGCAAACCAAACATGTTATTGAATGAATATAAATATTAATATTGTTAACAAAGAAAGACTTTCTTCCACGCATACGCTTTGTTCTGTATAACAGCGTAATATCTGGGGATTTGCATGTGATGGGTTGGTGAGTTTCGTTATGTTTGTTGCATATTTTGCTTCCATTGGCAACTAAAACATATACCTTCCTTTGGATAAATTAATTAATTAACTCTCTAGTATCAATGTACAATTATTTAGTTTATGTCCATTTCAATAATTGTAAGATTATGATAATGTCTATTTTATATGATAAAATTGGATGACAACTTTGTTTAAAATTGTGGTAATTATAAAGTATTTTGAAAGCAAAATTAAAAAAATAATTCATAATATTAATTTTCGGTGAGATTCGGATGTATAGTTTAATATTAAAATTTGCATCTAAAGCTTTCATCTCAAGCTAAAATCGAGACTAGAATATTAATTAAAAAAAATGAGGAGATTAGAAGACTAAATGTTGGCTTTAATAGCAAAAACCTAATTTATTGATATATAGAATATCTGATATAAGTACCTGCATTAATCAAATTTAACATGAATTTAATTTTATTAAAATTTGCGAAATTTTTTGTGCATTAATTTTGCTGACGATGATATTGGTAACAGCAGAGAAGGCTCTTATTTCTTATCATGTGCATGAAGATGATCTCTTTTGACTTATGAAGAAATACGTGTAATGGAATACAACCACATACTTTATAAGATAGACAGAAAAGCAAAAGTAGTTGAATAATCTAACAAAGTCAAATATAAAATATTATTAATTAATTAATTAACCGACTTGCATTAATTTATGATCTGTTGGCGATCAGATCACTATATAGGGCTCAATGTGGAAGAGCTTTTTTGCATACGCTCAGAAAAACAAAGAAATAAAGAAAAGTGGATCAAAGAGAAGAAATTAATGGAGTATTTGAAGGTTGTAGGAGGAAGGGCATCGCCAAAGAGAGAGCTGAGAAATTTGAGAAGTCGACAGCAACAGCAGAAGAGTATGATGAGCAATTTAATGGAAGCAATCACACAAGTCAATAATGGAGGAGGGGGAGGAGGTGTTAATGTTTCTGAAACTAATGAAAATGGAGGAGTTGTGAGAATGAAGATTATGGTGAAGAAGCAAGATTTAAGGCAATTGCTTGAAGCTATGAAGAATAATAATATGAATAATAACAACAATAACAATAACAATTCTTCATTGACTGTGGAGCAGCGGTTGAGCCTTCTTCGGCGGAAGCACTTTCTGAGAGCTGCGAATGGAGGGAAGGAAAACAGGCGACCGCCTCCATGGAGACCTGCATTGCAAAGTATCCCTGAGGAGCTCTGATCAATTCTTTCCAGCTGATCAGTAGTTCATTTCTTGACATTAACCATCGAGTTATAGAAGTGCCTTTTGTAAAAGATTGTTGTCTTAGTCTTCGTTTAGAATTGTAGTACTTCTACTATATTAACATTTGGAGCAAAATTTAAACAAGATGCTCTCGAATTTATTGTGTTATTACAATTACTATGTGATCATATGGGCAGATCTATAATATATAATGATGTTTGATTGTATTGATAATCTTTTATATGAATTTATTTCTAAGTTTTATCACAACATAAAGGGTATATCCATCTTAAATTCTTATTGCATGGCATCTTAATATTGATCATTAAATTATATAAATAGTGGATGGTGTATTAAGTATTAATTAATAACCAAACCCAGAGGCGTATATCGGATGATCATATCCTCGATGCCCATTTTTCTTTCACAAAAGCATAGATTATTATAATTATTAGTGAGTTAATAATTAATTTAAATATATGCTTATCAATATAAAATCTTTGTGGGATTTCGCTTAATAATATAGTTTTCTTAACGTGTGATGGTGTTATTATTTATTTTTTTAAATATATTTCAGGATTTAATTCATTAAGAGAGATTGTATTACATAGATGTGATAATAAATAGCTAAAAGATTAGCCTTGTAGAATTCGTAACAAATTTAAAAACTTTAATTTTATATAAACACTCAAATTATAATATTCTCCCAATCTAATGAAATATATGAACTTTAATATACAAATTTAATCATATAAACTGATATATATATATATATATATAGATAGATATATAGATAGATAGATAGATAAATAGATAGATAGATAGATATAGAGAGAGAGAGACCACGAAACCTCATCCTACCCACTCAATCTGTGGCATCTAGCCACATCCAAACAAACAAAAGACCAAATACGTTATTTCACATGATACTTAACCTGGTCATGGACTACCTAGAGGTGTGAAAATAGAACTGATAAAAACTAGGTCTTCCACTTAACGCTTCAATAAAATGTATAACTTGGGATTCGAGCATGGGAGTGAGAGCCGTTCAACGTGCCTTATTGCCAGGCTATATCATTGGGGTGATCATATAAACTGATATATATTATTATAATATATTTTGTATTTTTATTAAAATAAAATAAAATTACTAGTAATAAAAAAAGCAGAATATGTTACAATAAATTAATAATATAATTATATTAAATTAATTATAATATTAATTTATATACAAGAATTTATATTAATAGCATTAGAAAAACCACGAAACTTTAATTAATTCCACCTAACTCCCACTTGAAACCTTAATTAATTCTTATCTTAAAGAGTTTGTTGCTAATTAATTCCTTCACCATTTTTCTTATTTAATTATTCTTTCAATAATTAATGAGAATGTTCCAAATAATTAAAAAATTCCAAGTTGATGCAACAAACACGTCTTCTTGAATTTGCATGTGATCCGCTGCATCTATCAATTGGTTAATTTCATTTATCTTAATATATAGTTTCTTCTAGATATTTATATATGAATAAAGTATATGGAATAAACTCATCAAAATAATTGACAATAATTCAATCAAGAAATATATAATTTATTTATTATTTAATTAAGCAATTTAGTTTCCAAAGTTGATTGGATTATTAGAGGACCGATATATTATTTGACTCTTATAAATAACATATATATTAACGTATTAATAAAATTGTTCTACCATTAATCCAATGAAATTTTCATGATTTACAAAATTAATTTCTTTAATATTTGTCTTATATTTATTTGATTATTTTTTCTAATTATATGTATATTATTATTAATAGAATTTATTGTATTCAAAGAATTTATTCAAAAAATATAGAAATATCTTTATTTTTTTTTATACGAGAGAAACTCCAACCTACCCAACTCAAATCATGGGTCAAATCAATGAAGCTACCATGCACTACCAAATGCAAGATTGGCGCAAAAGCAGTCATTCAATGGGGAGCAAACCAAATAAAATCCTTGGAGGGACTAGCTCAGTAACCCACCATCGAAACCCTCCACCTAAATCGCGGTACCAGCCAGTGGCTCAAAGCCGATACCAATATAAAACAACTGTTCAACAGATCTTTTGCTACTAGACCACATCTCATCATGGGTGGGTATCTTTATTTCTAACAATATAAATCCCAACTGAATTCCAAACTCACTTACTATTTGAAGTTAAGATGGCATTAGTATATTTCTTGATTGATTGATTTTTAACAAAGTCAAATAAATTAAGATAATTGATGAACAAATATTCTCGGAAAAGAAATTAGTTAATTAATCAATGGAATATTTTACGGTTACAGGAGGAAAATTAAGTGTTAAGAAAGGGAGCAATAAAATATGGTAAGCGATTTGATGGAGTCCATTGCAAGTGAATGAAGGAGGATGAGATGTTGATGTTTCAAACTCAATGAAAATGGAAGACTTGTGAGAATGAATATCTGAAGCAAGATTTAATAGAAATGCTTCAATTTATGAATCATAGTGGTCATCACTTGGCAGCAGCTACTGTATGTTTATCAAAAGTAAATACTCAAAGCTATGAGTTAAATTACTTAAATATAATTATCTGACTGCGCTGTTGTATGTTTATCAAAAATAAATAGTGAAAATTATGTGTTAATTATTTAAATATAATTATTTGATTGTTACCTTTAAGTTTAAGGTTTTAAATAACAGCCAACGGGGGGTTCTGACCTGCAAAGCATACCTTCGAAGCAATGAACTAAAAATATTATTTTAATTTTCTCTGCATTATATATTGTGTATTCTTACAGTACAATCCAAATTTCTTCGCTTAATGCAAGTGATTTCACTCAAAGATAATTGCAGATAAGGTGACTTACCTTCAAACTATGACGGTAAATCCCTTCTCTTTAAATATGGTAAAGGTAATAGGTATTAACTATTTGAAACAATAGAGTTGAAGTGGACAGATCATAAATTTAAAGGAAGATTTTTGACATCCAAGAGTTAAAATTTGTCCATATAATTTTCCATGCATAGTATATATCTAAAATTTTGTCTATTTATGTAACTGTAGAAAATTTATAGTATATGATTATAAATAATGTGTACCTCAAGTAGACAGAATTACACCAGGACCTTTTCGTCAAATACTTTATATGTTGATTATCCATAAATTTTAATACACAATTAAAATTAAATTTTTTCTATCCACTGTTCAAAAATTATCTCTACACACTCGTAATTTTTGATGCATAAATTACTTACGTCTGTCAATTACTTATATTTACTGACTTACAATTTGCACAAAATAGAAAGATAGTTTTTATATATTAATTTGTATAATTCTAATAGGATCATAAAATTCTTGTAAAATTATAATAAGATTACGCATCTTATAAATAAATTCTAATTTAATCTTGTGTACTTGCTTGGCCTACCCATAAACTAAATCGAACATGTTTCCGAGCTTGTTAATTTTGAATTCAACCCCAAAAACTAACGGCAACAAAATTTTGTGTGTAATAATATTCATATAACTAGCCGGAGGCACCATGTTAGACATTCCAAATGTCAATGTGTCTTACAATTTGACTCGTTAAGATGTCACAGACTAGAGGCATGCTCGACGTTGAGATAATGCCTGAATCTTAATCATTGAAAAGGTTATTGTGGGCTAGGTAGGCAGTCCATATATGACAAATAGCGAATTTTGATAGAAGCACGTGGATTAACTAAGAGCGGCACAAGGGGAGGACACAAGTGTTGTGATGTGTGCGAGAGCATATGCAGAGTGACCTTAGTGTAGGTACCAGTATGTGTGGAGTAGCCTTGAGGTATGCAGTAATATATACGAAGTGGCCTTGGGGTGTGCAATAATGTATGCAGAGTGGCCTTGGTGTAGGCAGTAATGCGTGTGGAGTAACCTTGGTATGGGCAGCAGCATGTGTGGAGTGGCACATGAGCAACCAAGATGAGCATGAGTATGTGCAACATCATGGATAGAAGAAGCACATGGTGGGTGCATAGATGCGTACAAACAGAGGCTAAGTGGACATATGGACAACACACTGGTGGGCACACATGAGGTTGACAGGGCTAAGTGGGTAGCATGTCATGTTATTGATACCAACTATACTTCCTGATAGAACTTCTTGTTTAGTTTAACTACTCAAGTGTAAGAGGAGTAGGTGTTCCACCCAAAGTGCACCGCCTTACGGGAAGACATGTCCCAACCTAACTCCTCTTATGACTAAGTAGGCAAGTGTGGGCATGACATATGGCAAGCGAGGGCCCAAAATATCACATGGCACGATGATGTGGCATGACATGTGACACACAAAGTAGAGCTTGATTATGAATTAAACTACTAAAAGACCTTGTGCCCCTAGAAAGTCAAGGGTATTGACTTTACTATATAATGTGACCCGAACATAGATCTCAAGGAAATGTGAGATACTTGAGTAGGAGAGAAAATCTAGAATTATTGTGAGTATTTACTAAGAGTTTGTAAGTGTTTATAATCTTTTTTACATAATTAATAAAAAGGTTGAGGGCAAGAGGCCATCATAAACATTGCGTTGTTTTTGTAGTTGATATTTGTGCTTGTGATTGCTTGATTGTACTAGTCAACTATGAACTAAACATAGTAATACTGATCAAGTGTGGACTTGATGTATCACAGAAGCATGTCGTTGTACACAAAAGATATTCTGTGACAAATTGGTATCACAGCCTAGTGTTGGGATGGTATTATGTGTGTATTGGGTTAGATTCACGTAAGATCAAGGCCAAAAAGTGGTTTCTTGGGTTAAAGAAATCTTCTTTCACACACAATGGCTAGTGAGACATTCAAAGACCATATGAAAAGAGTTAAGCATGTGATAAGGGTAATTGCACCTCATGAGTCATCGATTGCTACCCAGATGAAGAATTTGATGCATGAGATTGGTACCCTAGAGAAGTAAATGGCATTAAAGGGCTAGATGGTTGATCTAAAGGACATAAGTAACAATCTTGAAAGCGAGTGTCACAAATGGATGGGTAATACTGGTAAAGACCTTGTTGCTGCGAATAATGCTTTGAAGAATAAAATAAGGGATTTTGAAATCAAGATGGTGGTAATCAAGAGAGCCTTAGGCAACACACCTTAACAAGTTAAGTTGGTTCCTCTCAAGATAAAAGTGTCTGAGCCAAAGGGATTTTTAGGGCCACGAAATGTAAAAGAGTTAGAGAATTTTTTGTGGGACATTGAGCAATATTTCAAGGCAGTCCACATTTTAGAATCAAAATAAGTAGATATAACTAGCATGTACCTCATTGGTGATGTTAAGTTATGGTGGTATACAAAGCTATTTAAGGATGTTGAGGCACAGAGACCACCCATCTAGACATGGGAAGCATTCAAGAAGAAGCTGAAAGCTTAATTCCTTCCTAGTAACACAGTGAGACTTACTGGGGAAAGATTAAAGAGATTGAATCATACAAGAACTATCTGGGATTATGTGAAAGAATTTAGGTCATTGATGCTAGATATTTGTAACATGTTTGAGGACGACAAACTCTTCAATTTTATATCAGCAAAATTAGGCAATACTAAATTACGAAGGCAAGGTGTTAGAAATTTACTTGAGGTAATTACAATAGCTCATGGGTTAATTAACTATAAGCTTGGGCCTTAAAATAAGTAAAAGAAAGCCAGCAAGGGAAAGAAAAAGAAGAAGGCTAGAAATACCAAAGACAAGGGCCAAAAAGAGAAAGAGGAAACTAGTAAAGCCAAGCTACAAAAGCAATAGAAACTGGGGTGTTTTATTTGTAGTGGACCCCATAGGACAAGAGAGTGCCCAAAACAAGCCAAACTTAACATAATAACCGAATAAGAGGCACTAAAAAAGGCAGAAAAGAGTATGTCAAAGTTGGACCCATTACAGCACTAGAAATGCAACGAGTTGCAGATTGATGAGTCCTATAAAGGGATGATGTATATGATGGTATATAGTATAAATAGTTGATGCATGTGATGGTAAATGTGATGGTCCTATATGTTCTATGTTGGACATGAGTACTACGAACAACTTCATCGCTGAAAAAGAGATAGAACGGTTAGGTTGAAAGTTGAGGACATATGATGTGCAATGAGAACTGTGAACTCTTTGAATATGACAATGCAGGGCATAGCTATAAGCACATTGAGGATCGAAACATAGGATGAGAAAGTGAGATTTTCTGTCCTTCCACTTTAAACCTTTGAACTCATTCTTGGCTTGGAGTTTTTTAAGGGTGCAAAGGCATATGTAATACCCAATTTATGAAGTTTGTTTATTACAGGGCAGACCATAGAGCTTATGAGATGTGAGTTCTTGAAAAATGACAGAACAGGACCATCACTCCAATCTGCCATCCAGTTTAATAAAATTTTGAAGAAAAATAGCAGTGCTTGTGAAAGTCAAGCAATATCAGGTTGAGGAGATGTCTTATGAGTATGTAATTGTGTTGGACGAGTTTGCGAATGTTATGCCACTAGAATTGCCCAAAGCAGATGCTCAATGGATCATCGCATTGAGTTGGAGCATGGGACAAGACTACTAGCTGAAGTTCTTTATCATATGAAGTCAATTGAGTTAGTAGAGCTAGAGAAACAACTTGATGAGTTATCGGATATAGGGTACATCCAACCCTCAGAAGCACCATATGGGGCACTAGTGCTATTTCAAAAGAAGAAAGATGGCTTGTTGTAAATGTGTGTGGACTATCGTGCACTTAACAAAGTGACGGTCAAGAACAAATATCCCATTCCAAATGCAACATATTTGTTTGATTAGTTGGAAAGAGCTTCTTACTTCATAAAGTTAGACTTGTGATTGGGATGTTAGCAAGTTAGGATTGTAGAAGGGGATGAAGCCAAGACAACATAAGTAACTCGATATGGACAATATGAGTTCTTGGTGATGCTATTCAGATTAACTAACACACTAGCAACATTTTGCAACCTAATGAATGAGGTGCTCTACGAGTTTTTAGATCGGTTTGTTATGGTATATCTGGATGACATAGTGCTATATAGTGAGACATTAAGAGATTATGTCTAGCAGTTAAGGCAAGTGTTCACCAAGTAGGTAGTACAAGCTTTATGTAAAGAAAGAAAATGCGAGTTTTGTTGGTAAAAGGTGCTATCCTTGGGGCATTGAGTGAGCCATGGAAGAATTCGCATAGATGAAAGAAAATTGAGGCAATCCTTGATTGGCCTACACCAACGAGAGTATCAAAACTGAGATCTTTCTTAGGACTAGCTAACTACTATAGAAAGTTTATTAATGGCTACTCAAAGAGAGTAAGGGCGCTCACTAACTTATTAAAGAAAGAGAAGTAGTGGGAATGATGGAGATATGTTAGTAAGCATTTGATGATATCAAAGGAGCAATTGCTTCTGAATCAGTGTTGAAGTTACCTGACTTTGATAAGCCATTTGAGTTATGAACGGATGCATTGGATAGGGTCATTGGTGGTGTGTTAGTTCAAGATAGGCATCTTATAGCTTTCAAGAATCGAAAGTTAAATGATGCGAAAGAAAGGTACTCGACCCCCGAGAAAGAAATGACAACGGTGGTATATTGTTTAACTGTATGGAGGTATTATTTACTAGGAATACGCTTCACAGAGGTGACAGATAATGTAGCCAATACTTACTTCAAAACTCAACAGCAGTTGTCACCCAAACAAGCAAGATGGCAGGAATTCATTGTGGAATTTGATTTTCTATGGGTACACAAGGTAGGGAAACAAAACTCAATCGTAGATACATTGAGTCGTAAAGAGGTGAAAGGTTATGTGATTGCACTTTCTATCACAACATCAAATTTCATTGATCGAGTAAGGCATCATGTAGAGACAGATACTACATACTAACAGCTATGTAATAAAATCAAGGAAGGTAGTGTATGGAGATATTGGCTCAAAGATGGGCTGATTTATGCTCGAGGAGGAAGGTTGTATGTTCTTAGTAGAGGGGACCTGCACAAGATGTTGTTGCATGAGACACATGAGACTAAATGGATAGAATATCTGGGGATTGAACAAATGATGGATTTATTGAAAAGATCATACTACTGACCCAAGACTGGAAGAAGACATATGTTTGTATGTCAAGATATGTCTAGTTTGTCAACTAGACAAGACTAAGAGAAGAAGAATGATGGGACTTCTTCAACCATTGACAATATTAAAAAGACTGTGGTTTTCGATCTTAGTGGATTTTATATTAGGAAAAGTCAATAGGTAGATACAAGTCGATATTGGTTGTGATTGATCGATTTTCGAAGTATACTATTTTCATACCTACACCTCATGTATGCTCAGCAGAGAAGACAATTGAGTTGATATTGAAGCACGTTGTGAGATACTTTAGAGTGCTAGAAGATATTGTGAGTGACAGGGATGCAAGGTTCATAGGAAGGTCTTGGATTACGCTTTTTAATATGATGGGCATTGAACTAAAGTTTTCAACAGCAAATCATCCTCAAACTGATGGTCAGACAGAGAGGGTGAATGCTCTACTCAATGAGTATTTACGGCACTATATGATGGCTAGCTAAAGTAATTGGGTAGATTTGTTTGACTCAGCATAATTTTGATACAACATACATCGATCTTCTTTAACAAATATAAGTCTAGTGGAATTAGTAATGGGATAACAACCTCGCATGCCATAAGAGGTGGCTAAGTAGAACTTGAAGGTTAAGTGTCCTGCAGCATACAAGCTTGTATGAGACAAACAAGAGATGAATGAGTTAGCCTAAAAAAGTTTAGCCAAGGCATCTCATCGAAT
This sequence comes from Trichilia minutiflora, assembly GCA_035590515.1. Lineage (NCBI taxonomy): Eukaryota > Viridiplantae > Streptophyta > Magnoliopsida > Sapindales > Meliaceae > Trichilia > Trichilia minutiflora. Next base: position 3,137,704 of record JAVXUL010000015.1, on the reverse strand, counting down.
GAAAAAGTACACTAATGAAAAGCGGAGAGACCTAGAGTTCAATGAAAGTGACTTGGTGTTGTTAAACTTACTCCGTAGTTTTGAAATAAGATTAGTAACAAGATTGTACATAGGGAGTTGGTGCCATAATGCGATGGACCTTTCGAAGTGGTGAAGAGAGTAGGCTGAGTTGTGAATAAATTGAAGCTACCTAAGAGGTTAAAAATACACCTGACAAAGCATGTGAGTTACTTGACCCTTTCACAAAGACTTGGTTGATGTTGAGCTCCAATAAACCCAAAGAGCTCCTCCAATGATCCAAAAGCAATTTGATAAGGAGATAGAGAAAATCCTTAATCATCGAACTATAAGGCAGAGTAAAAATAATCGAAGAATGGAGTATTTGATTTAGTGGAAAGGGGGAAGCGCAGCAGATGCAAGTTGGGAGTGAGACATCACATTGTGGCAATTCGAGAAACAAGTGAAGGACTACCTCTCTAATCCAATGAGGACATTGGTCTTTTCAAGTGGGGGAGGTTTGTCACAACCTTAGACTTGAGGCACGCCCGAGGCTAAGATGATGCATGGATCTCAGCCATTAGGGAGGTTAGAGTGGGTTAGGTAGGCAACCCATGTATGAGAAGTAGTAGGCTTAGATAGAGTGCATGGTTTAGCCAATAGCGGTATAAGGGGCACAAGGGTTGTGGTGTGTGTGGGAGCATGTGCGAAGTAGCCTTGGTATAGGTAGCAATATATGCGGAGTGACCTTAAGGTGTACGGCAACATGTGCAAAGTGGCCTTGGGGTGTGCAGTAATGTGTGCAGAGTGGCTATGGTGTGAGTAGCAATATGTGCGGAACAACCTTGGCGTGAGCAACAACATGAGCGAAGTGGCACTTGAGCAGTCAGGATGAGCACAGGTGTGTATAGCATCATGGGTATGAGTAGCACATAGTGGGCACGCAGATGGATATAGACAAAGGTTAGGTGGGCAGCATGCCATGTTTTTGATATTAACTATACTTCTTGATAGAACTTCTTATTTAGTTCAACAACCCAAGTATGAGAGGAGTAGGAGTTTCACCCAAAGTGCACCACCTTACAAGAAGACAAGTCCCAACCTAATTCTTCTCGTGACCAAGCAGGCAAGTGTGGACACAACATGTGGCAAACAGGCTCGAAGTATGACAAAGCGTGATGAAGTGGCATGACACGTGGCATCCAAAGTATAGCTTGATTATGAATCAAACTACTAAGAGACCTTGTGACTTTTGGAAGTCAAGGGTGTTAGCTTCACTATATAATGTGATCTGAGCATTGTTACAAAAGGAATGTGAGACACTCGAGTAGAGAGAGAAAATTTAGAATTGTTGTGAGCATTCACTAAAAGTTTATGAGTGGTTTTGTAAACCTTTTTCGTAATTAATAAAAAAGTTGAGGATAAAAGACCTTCATAAACATTGTATTGTCTTTGTGGTAGCTATTTGTGCTTGTGATTGCTTGATTGTGTAAGATTTTAGCAAAAAAAAAGAGAAGTAGTAGCATTGGTCAAGTGTGAACTTGAAGCATCACAGGAGCACACCACCGCTATACACAAAATAGCTTCCATGACAGTAGACATTCCAAACGTCAACGTGTCTTACAATTTGACTCATAAGATGTTAAGCATAAAATCTTTAAACCACCAAATACATTAACTTAATTAATTTATTTTCTACACCATTATTGGAATAGTTCCATTATTCTGGTTCCAAAAGCACTTTTCTAGAAGCTGGAATTCACCAAAGACAGCCTATACACAGCTAGATCAACAATAAAACCATTCATAGGCGTTTGAAACAACCAATTTTCCTTTATCACCTGAAGAGCTTGCCGGCAATGCCTTCACCATTTCTTCTAATAAGTCTTAGCTTTGCATGTGAGCAGCCGACAACGAGTTGCCGTACGTCGGTGGTCACACGCCTTCATTATCTATATCTTCTTTAATAGATGCTGAATAAATTTATGAAAATTCATTACCTAATTCATAATTGAATCAAGAATTTAATATTGAAGTAAGCTTCAAATTGCATTAAAAAACGAGTTTCTTGGACGTTAATTGAAATACGATTTCCCTCTTCTTAAACAACTACACATAATATTCCACTTTAACTTCTAGTCATAAATATTTGGAGTTGGCATATGATATTTTTTAAACGAAGTCAAAATAATCGGCGGACAAGGATTCTTTCCGAAACACTATAAATATATGGCTCTCAATTTCACAGGAGTTATGATCTATACAACCATATAGATATAAATTTCAAGAATAGTAAAAGAAAATGGGTCTGAGGATTAGAGATCACAGAATTCTGCAGGGAAGCAGCAATCTGTTCGATGCCAGTTCCCAGCTGAACCACGGTGAAGTAGTTTCTCAGACAAACGAAGATGGAGTTGTGAGGATGAAAATTGTACTGACAAAGCGAGATTTGAAGCAAATCCTGGAATCAATGGAAGTTAACGAGAACTTCACTGCTCCACAACCACCATTTTCACCATTGTGTGCAGAACAAAGGTTGAATTTTCTGCGGAGAAGGCATCTTTTGAGGGTGAATGCAGCAGCGAAAGGGAGCTACCGTGGTCGGGCTTGGTGTCCTGTGCTTCAGAGCATACCTGAAGAGCTCTGAGCTAACATTCAAATTGTTATTTTTTTTAGATTTTTTGGTTTCTTAACAATGTAGAGAAGTGCACAAAATTTTACAAAAGTTGATACTTATACTAATGTGCTAAGATCGACTCTTCATTCAACTGAAAAGTCTTCCACACCTGCACTTGAATGATGGGATGCGTTTCGTCATTAAAATCAATACCATATCCTGCAATCAGATATTCCATTATGTATCTTATTAATCCAAGAAGCCAAAACAAAAGTCACTTCAATTCTTCATTCATTCTAAGAGTTTAAATCTGATTAATTAACCAGGTCAATTCTTCATTCACTTCCACCTTTTGGTTGTCGAAAACGCAATCGGCATAATGACAATAAAAAATAATGAAGCTAAAATCAGTGAGTTTGCATTTTTATTTAAACATAAACAAGAAAAGAAGCCATAATCCTGAGATTCTATACATGATAATAATGACTATCTTGGGTTTCCAACTCAACCGGTATCTCGACCTAGTTAACATCGTAAAATCTGTAGAAAATAATCCATGAAATAGAACATAAGTGTTCTTCTTTCGTGTAGCATTTTATTAGAAAGGTAAATGAACGTTTTTTCTTGCTTTTTGTCATAACTTTTTGATAAATCTTTTTTTTTTTAAGTATTCAATACTACAATGCAAATTTAATTAAACAAAATTCCAATGAAGGTATTGAGTACTTTAGAAAAATGAAAAAAGGAAGAAAATATCAGTGTATTAGATCAAAATGCATGAGAAAATGGTCATTGGCCTTTTATTAAAATTCAAATTAGACACTGAAAAAAGTACCTGTGATCGATAAACCTAGCAATATTTTCAAATTTTTGTTGCGTCCAAGCAAAGCGCTTCTTCATCTTTCAAGTGTCTCTCAGAAGTACAATCTAAAGAACTGGATATGTCTGTTCTTCACCAGCACTTGCTTCATTTCTTTCACGTAGTTCTTCATTGGTTACAATTTCACCAACATACTGACAAACAAAAGTTCCTTTCTCCTATTCCTGAAGGGTTCTAAGGCCCCATCCTTTGCCTTGGATGTTTTGAAACACCTTATCATAATAAAACTTTTAGGGTTCATGTGCTATAAAAATTTATGTAAAATTTCTTGTAGTAGATCTTTTACAAGAACAAATTTTTTAAGTAAGCTTTTAACAAAAAATATTAATTCTTTAGTTATCATGAGCACCTTCTGATAAAAAATATAATTACTATAATAAATAAAATTTTTAAAAATTATGTTAAGAGAAAAATAAGATAAATTTTTATTAAATAAAATTTTTAAAATAAAACAAAACTATCCCAGACAATTTACCTAAAAACTAAAACTATATTTTAAACTATTGGATTTCTGTTACATGATATTTAAATTTCCCAAAAAACCAAAGTCAATGTTGTATTTTCTATCCGTTTCCCCAAATTCTAGGGTTAAATCGGCTTACCATTAAGCTATGAAGGTTATTTTTTTTTTCTCTTTAAACATAATTGTTGAAGACGACACTTCATAAATACTATGAGAAAGATTTTCAATATCAAAGGTCTTAAGATGTATCGATATAATTTTTGACTCGTATATATTCAAAATTTCCCTTTTATAGCTTTTAGTACCAAATGTACATTCAAATGTGCTCTTAAATAATAGTAACATAATTTTTGTTCAATAATATTTCATCTTATAATACAAGCTACAAGTAGCATGGACAGAATATAAATAACTAATTACTCTTATCTTATCATTCGTATTGATAAAAATCACATCACTAATTTAAAATATAAATTGAGATCTTTAAGGCTTTGGCTCCTTAGGAGATTAAGTAGAATTTAACGGATAAATAATTATTTTTTTTATTTTTTGACTTAATATTTTGATATTTTTAAAAAAGTACTCAATAACCAAATACCACTATATTTAAAAAAAAAATAAAAAAATGGGCCCTTATAATTTAACAAACCTAAATCAGTAAGTACTTTTAAAGAAAGAAAAATATTTAGATATTTAGGTTGTATCCCAAATTTTGAATACTAAGTAATATTTTTTTTTCTTGTAACCCGGAACTTCCCATACTCAGCCATCACTACGACATCCAGCCACACACAGGGATAGGTACCCACTCCCGCGGAGCCCGTGATCGTATATCATATAGCCCTACTCTTAACCACTAGATGCGTGTGCAGAGACCATCCGTAATGGTACCAAGCACAGAAATAAACCAGGGCTTTCATCTTGATGCGTCAGTTGGGCTGTGAGGTGATTCGAACTTGGGACACTGAGTATAGTATTCCAAGCTCTTACCAACTCAACCACCAGTCGGGTGTGAATACCAAGTAATATGACAACTGAGTTGGTAACATTTTTTAAATTCACTTGTTGAAGACTTATGGGTTGTGAATAATTCTAAATAACACAAAGGTCTTTTAAACTTAATAAACCTTTAACTCAGCCGCCACATCATTTAGAATTCAAAAGATAAGATATAACTTGAAATTTATAAAAATATTGCTAAAAAAGGAAAACATTAGAGTATTAGGTCCAAATTGAATAAGGGAGAGAGTCATTAATCCATCTTTATCTCCTAAATTCATGTACTTATTAGATGATGAATTTAAATAATTTTAAAAACTATTTATTATATTTTTCAAATATCAAATGAATATATGTCACCTCATTTATGAGGGTAAATAACTATCTTGTCTAATATCCTAATACTCCTTATTTTTCAAAAATATCCCATACTCCTGTTATAACGATGGATTTTATTCCATTAAATTTTTGCGTTATCAAGAAAGTATTAAATATTTTTAAAAAAATAAAGAAGTAATAGAATATTGGGTCAAAAAATAGGGAAGAAATGGTCATTTACCCATTTAAAATGTATTCTTGAGATGAATAGCATTACTCAATTTTCATTTTGATTTCTAAAAGGTGGAATTCACAAAGAGGATCATAAATAAAACCGTTCATACGTGCTTGGACCAAGAAAACCTTATCACCTAAAGTGCTTGCAGTCGCCATCCAATGCCTTCACCATTTCTTCTAATTAATTAAGTCTTAAATTTGCATGTGAGTAGCCGCCTCATTTTCTTCGTTGTCGGTCACTTAAAGGAAATGGTAATAATTGCATGAATATATATTTCTTCGTGCATAAATGCTGAGTCAATCCAATAATTCATTACCTAATTCATAATTGAATCAAGAAATTTAATATTGAAAGTAAGATTCAAAATTGGATTAAAAAATAAAAACGAATTTTCAGATGTCGCATGGAGTTGGCATTTGGGTATTTTTTAACAAAACCGAATGAAGTGGTCAACAACAAATTCTGTTCGAAACTCAATCCTCATATAGGGTCTAATGTCGCAGGTAAAACATATAGATATAAATTACATGAGTACTAAAGTGGGATTGAAGTTTGCTGCAGAATGCAAGGCATTACAAAAGCAAGAGATCACAGAATTCTGAAGGGAAGCAGCAATCTGTTCGATGCCATTTCCCAGCTGAGCAACGGTGTAGTAGTTTCCCAGACAAACGAAGATGGAGTTGTGAGGATGAAAATTGTACTGAAAAAGCAAGATTTGAAGCAAATCCTGAAAGCAGTGGAATTTAACAAAAATTTCACGGCTCAACAATCACCAATTTCATCATCGTGTGCAGAACAAAGGTTGAATCTTCTGCTGAGAAGGTATCATTTGAGGGTGAATGCAGCAGCAAAACAGACCGTGCTCGTACTTGGTGTCCTGCCCTTGAAAGTATACCTGAAGAGCTCTAAGCAAACATTCAAGTTGTATTTTTTCTATCTTAGCAATGTACAATTCATAAAATTTTAGAAAAGTTGATCCTTGTACTTGTTGGAACTACAACAATTGCAGTCACAGTTTATTAACAAAAATAAACTAAAATCGATAATATAATAAAACCAAAAATAATATAATAAAACCAAATTAAGAACAGAACGAAGTACATAAAAATATAAAATTTCTTACAAATCGAATGATAAAGGCTTGCACGGATGCAATGTCCTAAGATAATATTTCTTTCCTTCTCGGATTACTTGAAGGACAACGGAGTTTGTCTCCCAGGATACAACTATCAATTCTTCTGAGGTTAAGTAATGAAATTCAGAAGTCAGGCAAAGTGCAGTATTTTTCTTCTTTCAAACAGAGTATATTTTTTGTTCTTTTCAAAACAAAAATTGTATGAAACTTAATACATTATGCTTTCTTTTATAAACAAAATATTTAACAGACATAACTCTTCTAACAAAATATTTAACAGACATAACTCTTAGAAGAGTTATACTTTTTCATAAACAATTACAATCTTTTGATTTAAATATGAAGAGTTATAATTTTTCATAAAAAATTACAATTTTGATTTAAATATGAAGAGTTATATATGAAGAGTTATAACCTTTTGATTTAAATTATATATAGTTATAATATTTTTGAAAAAATACAACGTTTATGAAAAATTATAATCTTTGAATTAATTAAAAAATATATATAAAAATATGGACTTCCAAAGCCTATCTCACTTTGTTGGCCAATCAAACCCATTTAAAATAAAACTATATATAAACTCCTAAAACTTGGATTTCTTTTTCCACGTGCGACTTAAGGTTTTCAAATCAAACACTCAAATATCAACAATACCCCACATTCTAAAATGGATTCTTCATGAACTGCACTTTAATGCTTTGATTGGATAAGTTTCATCATCAAAATCTATACCATAAACCTGCAATCAATTATTCCGTTTTGCATCTTATTAAAAATTGAATCCAGAACAAAACCAGTCATTTTAACTACCAATTTGCTTAATTACCCAGGTCACTTCTCCATTCACTTCCACCTTTCTAGTCGGGAAAAAGCAATCTGCGAAGAGACGATTAAAACCGTGAAGCCAAAATAAGTGATTTTGCATTTTTTTTTAAAGAGAAACAAGACATCGTGCTGACCTTCCACACTTGATAATAGTGATGATCTGGGGGGTCTCCACCTTAACCGGGATCTCAACCAAGTTAGCGTCGTAACATCTGTAGAAAATAAAGCACGAAATAGAAATTAAAAGTTTTTCTCTCATTTTCTTCAATTTTTTTGTCCTAATACTCTGATACTTCTATTTTTTAAAGTATACAACACCTCCTATATTGCAGACCTGATGGAACAAAATTTCTCATCACAGGATGGCATAGGGTAATTTTGAACCTACTCGAGCAAAATTTCTCATCACAGGATGGCATTGGGTAATTTTGAAAAAGTAGAAAGTATTAGAAGTATTAGATCAAAATGCAGGGGACACACAGTTTGGATGCAGTAACTGTGATTGATAAACCTTGCAACATTTTCGAATTTTGTAGAGTCCAAGCAAAGCGCTTCTTCATCATCCTTCAGGTTTCTCTCAGAAGCCCAATCTCCATCAAGAAGAACTGGATATGTATGTTCTTGACCAGAACTTTTTTTCATTTCTTTCACATAGTTCTCCATTGGTTACAATTTCACCAACATACTCACAAACAAAAGTTCCCTTCTCCAATTCCTGAATGGTTCTAAGACCCAGACCTTTACCCTGGGGCGTTTGAAACACCTGATCATAAAAGCACTTTTACTTAGAAGTACTTTAAACTCAGTATAACAGTAATGAAAAAGAAAATACAGCGGAAAAAGGGTAAATAACCGTTTTTCTCTATTTTTTTACCCAATATTTTGATACATATTACTGGAAGCACTCATAAAACTTACAAATAAAATTCCACGTCGCAGGAGATGGTGGATACTTTCGAAAAAAGTAGGGTTACAATAAAACAGAAGTTTATTAGCAACATTTCTCCTGCTCATTGTAATACATTCATTCAAGAACTTCTCTTCAACTAGTCCAGCAGGTGTGTAAGCAAGATCGCCCCGAGTTTCACTTGTATAGGCATAATTTTCTGGCACTGCTAGACATTTCCTGGAACAATTTGAACAACAATTGTGATCGGATATTCGGGCAAGTGAAACGTTGACATAAGCAGTATTGTACACTACATTCTTTGAGACGTAGAAAAACTTAGGCATATGTAGAACACCATTGTCATTTACCAAGGAAATCGATTGTCTTTCCTCCCCCTGAGTTATGTCTTCAACAAAAATGGGATTCTTGGCCCCATTCTGAATCTTCAGAGAATCAGATGGTAATTGAGAATGGCATGGCTGATTGTTGGAATTGATTTGGTGATGATTTTTGAGGTCTGTGTGAACTTTTGTATTGGATTTCTTTGATGTATCAATCTTGGGCTGTAAATGTAGCTCATCAAAGGAATCAATATTCATTGCCAAAACGCATTCACACAATTCCCTCACCAGCTTCTTGACCGAGAAATCAGGATCTATGATTCCATATCTCTTGCAAAATTTATCTTCGACTCCCTTCGGTGCTGCATCAAGGCTTGGTATGTAGGCATAATATTTTGTGGAAGAGTTAAAAATCAGGGAGAATTTCATCTTTCCATTGTTAGAAGAAACAAGTTCCAACAGGGCTGAATCTGGAACACCAGCCACTGCAAGTTCATTACCAAACTAGAATTAACATTAATAAAAGCAGAACAAGTACCAACTTGATGCGGAACCCAATGATTAAAGAACCAAGAACTCACACGCACAAGACGAAATAGCTCCAAAGATAATCTAAATTCCCATCCTAATGAACCCCCAAACAATAAATGTATGAAAACGCATATAATAGGGTTAAAGAACAAGATAAATGCCACAATTAGATTGATAAGTTTATCTTGATTCTTGATACAATTAGAAGAAACTAAACCTCACTCTCTCTAATCAAAGAACACGCATAAAGTATGAAGAAAAATATGATTTTCATAAATTAATTGTCTTCCCCAAAGGTTACAAAGAAAGCTTTTATACTAACAAATTAAACCTAAACCACTACTACAAAACAGGCCTTCTGCAACGCCAAAAATCGTCACTAAAGGCAGAAAATGGCGTCGCTAAAGCCTTCGTTGGCGTCGCTGAAGGACCGTCGTGGAACCCTTTAGCGATGCCATATTTATATCGTCGCTAAAAACCCCTTTCGCGACGCCATATGTATCGTCGCCAAAAACCATTTCAGCGACATGATATATATCGTCGCCGAAAACCCTTTCAACGACGCTATATATGTCGTCGTCAAAACTGCCTTCAACGACGCCATATATGTCGTCGCTAAAAACCCCTTCAACGACGCTACACATGGCGTCGCCAATAATACCTTCAGCGACGCCATATAAAATCATTTGCTGGTCTTATGTCTCCTTTCAATTGATAATTTCGTGATTTTAATTTTAAATTA
>JAVXUL010000015.1:3081797-3100813 GCA_035590515.1 Trichilia minutiflora | reverse complement strand
CAAATCCCTAAATGGAGTTTAGAATTCATTTTTACAAAATTAAAAATATTTCAAATTCTTGAGTTTCTAGAATTGGGGATTGCCCCCAAATTTGGTCTTGGTGCATTTTCAAGACCATAGCAAACTTAATCGACTGTTGACTTGTATGTTTAATACGCTGAGTGCTATGTTAAATATTTTTTGAAAATTCTGAAAATTGGTATGCTGATACATATCTGTGTCCGGCTTTTGCTCATATAAGATTTGTATATTTTGGATGTTTATAAAAATGTTTACAAATTTTTAACTGAATGGTCCACAAGTCTAAAATTCTTTAAACAGCTCGTACTTTTTTGAAAAATAAATTTTTTTAAAATATTTTTATATAACTACAAATTTTTTACCCACATTTAATTTTCTACATGTGTCCTCAATAAATTCAAAACAATTTGGCAGATTTGATTCTTATTTTGGGAAATAAAAATCATTAAGTATGAGTTAGTGAAAAAACAGAAAAATAAAATATGGGCAATTAAGCTTAGAACATCTAAGTATGTGATTTTAAGGGTGATTTTTCATTCTGAAAGTCCTGTTATTGGAGTTTGTACCTTGGGGAATGTAGTTTCCTCGCAAGATTGAGCAAGTTTTGATGCGCACAAAAATTGTTGAGATTTCCTTAATTGAAGATTGAAATATGAAGTATAGAATTTTGCATTAGCTGTCCACTGTTTAAGATTATTAGAAATATTATAGATATAATTAAGCTATATTTGATTATGTTTAAATGGGATCTTCAGAAAGTGGTATTGTTAGACATTTATGTTGTTCAAAGTAAGTAATTCTGTTCATGATAGCTTTGAATATTTGAAATGTGAATATATATGATTTTCTTAACTTTATAAACTCACTGTCTAATGTATGAAAAGAAAATGTAAATGTTTCTTTAGTTTATACATTACTTTTGAATTGGCTTATAATAGTTAATATTTTTCTTACTTATAAAGTATATTAAATGCTTTGAAATATATAAACCCAAGTCAATATTATGTTATTAAATGATTTTTATATGAAATAAAGTTAAAAGTATTTTGACTCATCATAATTTTTGATTCATATTCTAATTCTAGTCCTATTGGGTATATAGCTGGCCTTGAGGACTACTATGATCAATGATATCGATACTTATGTGTAATTGAGAGTATATACTATTCTGAATATGTACACTATCTCATTGTGATTGAGCTACCAATATTTTTATTAAATAGCTACATAAAGACTACCTCTTAAAAGCGCGACATGCCACAAATACCACAGACATTGAAAAGGTGTTACATATAAATCCTTACAAAAAAGAAATGATTGGAACACAGCCAATAAGTAACATTATTAGATGTGAATCCTCTCGTAGTTTCAAGTTAAACTTTTAAGGAGTTTCAAGTTAAAATTTTAGGGGTATCATCCTGTTGAAAAGTTAAAGAAATTAGACTGTGGATTTTATTTGAATTGTCTCTCCGGATATGACAACAGACTAATTCGACTAGTGTCTATCCTTGATTTGATAGATTAAAATTTTTCATATATCCAAAAAAAAAAAACTATTATACGATGTGAGCAGATCTGAATGTTTGTTTTTAAAATAACAAATTTAAATATTAAATATATTTTTGATATTGTAAATGTGAATATATTTTTTTAATTGAAAAATCTGTATATGTTTCTGAAATATTAAATCTGAATGTATTTGTAATATAGGAATTGAAAAATGCTTTCTAAAATAGAAAACTAAATATATTTCGGATAAAATTAATGCGGATAATTATTTTTATTCATAAATATAATTCTGAATTATTTGTTGTACCAACTTATGTAATTTAATTATATTTTATATTGGATAAGTATATTATCTCAAACGTATATGAAAATGAGCTTCTGGCCCTACCCGATCCGCTCCCTTTACCCGCATATTGAAAAGGCGGAAATTCCTTCGTTTCCAATATCCCGCCAGTTTTGCTTGTTCACCCTTCAAACCCCTTCTCTCATTTTTCTCTTCTCTTCCATAAACCCACAAAATCCCGAGTCTGCTTTCCTTAATTAACTAATCGAATAATTTAATCTCCCTGAATCACGAGCCCTAGCAGTATCAAACAAGTACTCTAACGTCAAAAATCACTCGAAAAGCCGCAAAATGTATGTCAGTTTTTTTAAGAATATGGGGTTAACTGAGGCCCAAATTCAATCTGCAGTTAGTGTATGGCCTCAGATTCTCCTCTGTTATTTGACAAAACTAAACCGAAGATTGAGCTTTTTCAGCATCTGGCTCTGACAGGTTCTGATCTGGGTAAGTTTGTTTCCCGGAATCCTTCGGTTTTGATTGCTAGTTCAGAGAAGAAATTGATACAGCTTATTGAAATTTTGAAGCAAGTATTAATTGATGATAAAAATAATGAGAATTTGATTCGTACTCTTAGGAGATGTAAGTAGATTCTATGTTGTGACTCACAGTCGGTGTTGCTTAACAACTTTGATTACGTACACTTGGGTAAGTGAAGAAACATTTGAGAGAAAATTGGAACTGTTTAGGATTTTTGGGTTTTCGAGAGATGAATGTGTAACAATGTTTAGGAAAGCACCGTGATGCTTACGATGTCCGAGGGGAGTTGGAAATCAGTAATTGAGTTTTTCTTTTAAAAAAGTTGAATTGGAAAAGGAGTTGTTTAATTCCCCTGTTTGTCTGCAGTACAGCTTGGAAAATTGAGTGATTCCTCGCTATAGGGTTTTTTAAATTGTGATCTTGAGGAGGTGGTTGAAGAAGGATTGCAGTTTTCCCACAGTGTGTTCCTACTGAGGAGAAATTCCTGCAGATATTTGTGTGGAGGTTTGGAGATGACGCAGAGGAGTTGTTTCGAGCTTACAAGGGCCAAACGTTGGGTACTTTATCTTCATGGTCTTCTTCTTCTGAAGAATCTTGATTAAATGTTTTCATGAATGATCTTTGGGGGCCCTCGATTCATTTTATATCAAATACTGTAATGAAGGTTATGATTTTTGCATCATACGATTTTTTGATATTTTATCCGAGCAAAGATCCAAGCATAGCTGAATGTTGACGGAAAGGGTAAATTTTTTTCACATACTTCGAGTACTAAAATATTCTAAAAAGATTGTCAATTATGATAACATCAAAGTAAATTAAACACTACTACATCTTAAAGCAACTCAAAGTCGGTCAATTCAATCAGAAGCCTAATTCACTATGGTCATTAAACGTTAAAAACTTCAACCAATCCCGCGGTTATCAACCAAATTACGCCCATTTACTCTGTAAAAATAATCCAAATTCCTCCGCCAACCTTCCCAACCAAAGAACCAGACATCCAATCAAACTTATATCTTCATTGTTGCCATTACTGGTTGAAGAGGTAAAACCAGCAAAGGAATCGAAAGACTACCACAAAGAACTCATCACTGCGTCTTTAGTAGCCATTATAGCAAGAGCAGAACCTTACTTCTTGGAACTCTTAGTGATAACATCTTCGACATCCCCAACGTTATCCCATGAAACCTTAAGCACCTTCTCCTTATCTAACCTAACGCCAGAACCACCACCGCAGCCACTTTTGTTGTCTCTTTCATTGAAGCCGATGTTCCAGATGCTCTTTTGTTTGCGTGCATTGCGAGTATTATCGCAATATCTTCTTTAAGCTTCCTTGCAATCCGCTCTTCTTCATGTCGAGCATTCACGGCTAGGTCCAAAGCAAAAGCAGCCCTCTTTGTTTCTTCAAGATCAGACATCATTTTCAGCCTATTTCCAACCTGCTGCAATTGGTGCCTTTACTTCTCCCGATTGATTCTCAGTCTCAGAAGATCATCAAACAATTTCCGACCTTTTTCATCCTTTTAAGATCTCATAGGATAACTTGAGCTTTCGGAAATTATCATGTGCTTTTGGATCATCAGGCCGTTTATCCGGGTGCAATTCTAAAGCTTTCAGTTTGTGGACTTTTTAATATTTCTTTTTCTGTAAGTTTTTCCGCTTCCTCGCCAGAGGGTAACCCCAGAACATTGTACTGATCAACTTCAACATCCATAACTTCTGATAAAAGTTGGGAATGCACCTCAACTGATGCAATGTGAAATCAACTGGAGTACCAGTAGTGATGCAAGTAACTCAAAATCCAAACTACAGTCAACATAGGCTGACAGTTCTCAAAAGCACGAATGCATGCTATACAAATAAAATAAACAACAAAGATATTATGAAATTAGAAGCCAAAAACCTCTAAATCCCAGAATATATTCCTGAAACTCTAACCCACATTCCAAATAACACATTCAACGCAAGTCCACGAAATTAGAAAACCAACCAGAAAGGTAATTCAAATTTTTAGGATCAATTTTATCATTATAAGGAGTGGTTAAGTGTAATTAGTTAAAAATTATGATAAAATTTAAAGGCAAGCAATAATGATAACGTAAAATATTTAAAGAAATTTGTTTTTTAAAATATCGGGAATAACAAATTATTGGATAAAAATAGAGAGTGAGTCAGTCACTTGGGGACTAATGCCAGCAAATCTGGTTTTGAAAAATATAAGTTATATTTTGATTTATCTACACTTTGTATATACTTTAAGAAAACAAATTATCTGATTTCCCTGTTTTAATTGAATCCATTTAATCTTAACACTACATAGATATATATATATATAAAACAATTTACAACATATATGATTGACCACATGCATTCTATCTAGCACTTTTACAACTCAAAAATAGGGACATGTTTTTACTTTTTTAAAAAGAAAGATACTGAAGAGATATATGGTCTTCAAGTAGAAGTTACAATCAAGAATTGTTGAGTTTCCCACAATCAAAATCAGATATCTTCATCAACAAACTACCCATAAATAGAGACAAGAATTTATCTCTTATCAAGTTCATCATCATCCCATCACCTTGTTGTATAAAACCAACGAAATAAGCTGTGGTAATTAGCTGAAAGCTTCTCCATCTCCTCTCATTCGCAAATTTTTTCAATCCCATTTCGATCCTTGTAAATTCCTCCCTTTCATCACAAGCTTTCTTCTCCTTCTGTAATGCTCCCGCAATACATCTGGCTAAAACAATCCCATCTTCCAAAGCTGCACAACCGCCTTGGCCGATTTCTGGTGTCATGGGATGGAGTGCATCTCCAGCTACACAGACATTTCCCTTGCTAATATTTCCCCATAAAATCTCCCATGGATGCCGGAATCTTAGAGGTGATGCTGTTATACAATCAAGTGAAGTTTTTTCCATAACTGGTTTTACTTGTTCAGGTACCTTGCTCAACACAAATTGCTTCATTTTAACCGGGTCATCTTCCAGCTCTACATCTGCTAGTAGTGAAATTTTAGGAACAACAAAAGTTATAAAATACAACAAACAATTCATTGAAAGATACAGAAGACATGTTAATTGATACAACACCTAAATCCTAAACATAGACCACATGAGGCTGAAAAGAATGGCGTATTACCTTGGCTGGAGTTGGTCCATGTCATAAACCAATAAACAGTCTGATGATCACAAGGGATGACACCAGTTCGAATTCCTTTTCCAAATAACCACCAACATTTAGGCTCAAAGCCATGCCTGCCCTTGTAATCTGCATATCCCCTAATGGCAGATCTTCCTACAAAAGCTGGCTTCTTGAACCCAAGCCATTTTGCCACTACTGAGTTCACTCCATCACACCCGACCAACACCTGTCGTTCACAGAGGAATACAACCATAAATGTTTCAGGAACCGAACTAAAAGAATTTCATACTGAGAATATAGAAGTTTACCCCTTTTTTACCTTGGTCTTGAGGATGGTTCCATCAGCTACATGCACCAGCTTAAAATGCTCTGATTCCTCGATAGAAACAACTTTTGAAGAGTACCTCACAGTGCCAACTGGAAGTGCTTTTTCAAGTGTTTCTAGCAACAGCTTTCTTTTCACACATCGCAATCCGTAGTCTCCCCTATAAATCACAGACTAAAACATTAAAAATCTTCTGCATAACCTGGAAGGCTAACATGAAATGAAAATTGTAACTCACTGTTCTCCTTTGTTACCCAGTGGTCTTTGTGTGGTTTGTCCTGATTTTATGGAGGTAACTTCTATCCTGCATCAGAACTCTTATGATCAATTTCAGACAAAAACATATATAGTAATCCCTTCTCCGAAAATTTTAATGCTTTCTAAAAAATTGTGTAGCTCTCTACTTCTGCTCCAAGTTTTATAAATGATATTCCCAAAATCTCATCTGGGAATTGTCATTCTATCTTCATTTCAGTAAATTGACATTGTCAACACTGAGTTACCTATCAATCAGTAGATGTTCTTGGCGCAGTAAGTCAGCTATACCAACAGCATCCAGAGCTCTCCAAGCATTACTCCATGTGGTGAACGCAAATCCTGTAGCTCTCAAACTCTCTGATGATTCCAATACCAAGCTTCTGATTCCCCGTCTGCAAATGAAAAAAGAAAAAGTTCATGGTTTGTTTCAAGTGTTTGTAACCAATAATAGTATAATAAAATAAATATAATACCTGTGAAGTCCAAGAGCAGTTGTCAATCCAGCAATTCCAGCTCCTACAATCACCACATCTTCAACTAATTCCATGGTGTTTCTTCCAAAGCTTAAGATATTATTGGCATAAAGAACATAGATATTTATAATGAAGAATCGCAAATAATGCAACAATAGTTACAGTAATTGGGTGGCGATCATGAACGGGATAAGTTTTGATGATGACATTTGCACATACGTATGCTCTAATGTAATTACATGCGCGATGGCAACTGTCTCGGAGGAATTCAATTACAATTTTTTTTTCGTTTTGTTCTCTCGGCATTATAATTTTTTACATTAATATCCTTCTTATTCCTTACAAAATTTACTAAATTACCCATCTGTAAAATAAAAAAATTATCTGATAATTTAGTAGTTCTATTATAATTATATAGGTATTGTATATTTATTTTTTGAAATCTAATAAATTTTATTTAAGATAAAATAAAGGTGATAAAAAATATAAGCATAAAAAAAATCCGAATTTTTAACATAATCTAAAAAAATAAATTAAGTGATTAAGATTAAAATTAATATTTTTAACTAATAAAATAATAATAGTTAAGGGTATAAATGTTATTTCAGTCTTTTGATATTTAGCTTTCTTTCCACAAGCAAGACCTCAATTACTAATAATCCATTAAAATTTGATTAAAGATGAACATCAGATACAATTTTTGAATTATAAGTTTCATATTTTGAACAATAGAATTGTAAAACAATGAATTGGTAATGCAACTTGATTTTGATTACTTTCAAATACTGAATATTAAGTAAAAAATTTTGAATAACAAGGATTGTAGAATAATGAATTGGCATCGATAATTTGTTTTAATTCAAGAATAAAGGTTTAATATTATTGATTTTGAATTCAAAATATAAGAATTTAAGATTAGGATTAAATTTATTCATAACATGCATTTACTTTTTGAATATTATGTAAACGTGCAAATGATTTTTAATAAAATAAATTTATTTTTGTTTCAAAGAGAAGTGCTTTTGAAATTTAAATATATTTATAAATATTTACAAAGTGATTTATGAAATACAAGACAATTAATATTAATTATGTTATACATGAAATGTTAGTTCTTTAAATTAAATCTTTGGCTCATTGTTCTTTATCACAAATTACTATTACTATTCTATTGCGATCACAACACTTTAATACTAAATATGCTCAATGTCTTATTTCCCAAGCTCTCTTTACAACGTGTAACATCTTAAATTTGTTTGTGCATAACATATACCTTGATATAATCTTGGATAAGATGGAAAATAACAGTTCATCAACAAATCAAGGTAATCAAATTTCTAGCTATTCAAATAATTTCCATTCTCAAGAGTAACAAAATAATTTATTGTCCCCAAAACCCAAAATTCAGAATTGTTGAATGCAGAAAGAATAGCTGGGAATGGTGTTTCATACTTCTGAAAGTTACAGCCTTTAAAACAGCAAGGCATGATGAACTTTCAATAATTGAAACTGAAACTAGAAACCCTTTTACAAAATCTGTGGAAGAAACAAGACTGAAAACCTGTCCGTTGAAATAATTGGAAACCAGAAAACTCCCGACCAAAGTGAAAAAAGACAAACTGAAAAGCTTGAATAAAGATACCTTCCGCCATCCTTGATCCACAGAAACACTAAGACAAATACTCCCAAAAGCTTGAAAAACTTCACCTCTGTACATATCTATCCACATTCAAACCTCAGCTTGTTTCATTTCCTAAAACACAACACTAACGGGAGAGAACGAATGTATGTGAAGGTTTGAAGAGGATAGGACAATGACTTCATGCTTTAATGATTAAGGCAACACTAAATTTTAAGACCAAAACTTTGATTTATGCTGTCAATAAATGACAACTCTGATGGCAAGGAAATTAAAACTACCGACAGAAGCTGTGTTGACTCAAAGAGTTGAAGAAACCATATACTGAAGAAAAGTAGCAGCAACAAACACAAGGGAATTATTACACTTGATATTTTGACAGCTTGTCCTTTACAGGCGCCTCCAAAGTAGACATGCATTGGTCCCACACTCCATTTCTAAGCATCTACAAAAATATTTATCGTCAGAATAGTCCAACAATTTGCATATTTTCTTCATTTCAATAACCATTAACTTAATTACTGATAAGTGGTTACAAAAATTCAAGCATCCTCTCAACTGGAATCATATGGGTAGCTACAAAAAGAAAATAGCAATGTTGTACCGTCACATATATAAACATAAGAACAATACAAAAACAGCACTAACCTGTTTATAACCATGCAACACCTGGCAAACTTCATTATGTAGATCTTCGCTCCTTATTTCCTATAAACAGATGATAAATTAACCCAAAAGGCCCAAAACATAACATTTAGAAAAATAATATGTGGTACCATCCTTACATGCCAACTTGCAATGGCCCTGCACATGAAATTAAGGGAACTTACTGCCCCTGATGGATTTGCTTTTACCTGAAGAGAGAGAGAGAGAGAGTACAGATCTAATTATTGACGGATGTAGGCAAAAGCCGGTTGAATGAATGGTAATTATTGTGGAAGCAAAAGCATACCATTGCACAAAGACCTCGGAATGCATCCTCCTTCTCAATATCATCACGTATCCTGACATAATCAAGTGAAGTGCTCATTAAAACTGTCGGCATGAAGGCCAGGGAAAAGGAAATGCTGACTATGAAGAGAACAGAAAAAGAGGAATCTGATATCACTGTTGTTGCAATAACAAATATCCAGTGAAACTACAGGTCTTCATAAGTCAAGTAGCCACTCATCAGTGATTGATAACAACTAAATGAATACTTACATAGACAAAGCAAGGCACCATGATTGCATGAAATGTTCCATGTGTGGTGATACAAGTTCTGGACAAACCCACGCAAGCCTCCCAAGTGTAATTGCACTATTTTCTATGAGTGATTTGTTCAGCTCCTGCTTAGCATGGAAAGATGTTCAATACAGATTAACACATATATGAAAATAACAACTTGTATATTTACAGAGACAACAAATAGTGTAAGAAAATTGGAATAGACGATCACCTCTGCATGTTGAAGTATTGGGACCAAGCATGAGATAACGGTCATAACAATTGGAGAAATTTCTTGACGTACCTGAAAAAGTATAAAACATGACAAAGTTAAACAAGGTTAATTTTGCCGTTGGCACCAGAACAGACACAAGAAGCATAGAGCAAAACAAGTTTCCCGTTATACTTGATTTGAACTCTAGGAACCTCATGCAAACAGTTCAGTTATTAATCTAGTTTGATCAAGCAGTAGGATGAATAGCATACATACCTTAACAGCTAATTCTCCAATAGCCCAACATGCATTATTTGCGACTGAAATTGTTTCTTTCAGCTTGGAAGTGTTCTATACATAGCATATATCATGTAAACATATATGAACAACCAAATGTAAAGTTTCAAATCAAGAAATAGTACCCTTACCAGCTGCTTGGCTGAAATATCAAGAAATTCGGCCAAACGACCATGCAAATGAACAGGACATACCTAATAGAAATTATCAAAGCATTGATAAACATCATCCATCAGATAAACAAATCAAAACTAATTAGAAAAACAGAATTATATGCTTTCAACTGAGCTCCAGAGTCATAAATAGAATCTTACAAGTTTTCCTTAAAGAAGTTACAAGGTTCAAGTCTTAACATTTCATTATCAATTAATGAGGGCAAAAACTTAGCTTAATAGTTCAAGAACAAAATTACATAAAGTGGCAGGAACATTTTGAACTCACTCTTGCAAGGTCCCCAAGAAGGGCAAAGGCACTTTGCCGGACATCCGAAGCATCATCCATGCAACACTGCAAAAGTAGGTCCCGCAAATTACTTTGTGCAACCTGTATAGAAAATCATACAAGAGCAAAAGAGCAGCAATTAGTGAAATAATACACAAGATTCTTCCCTACGAAAGCATCCACAATCTTAGTTTGCCAGACCAATATTTATCAAACAAATGCCGCAATTGCCTGAACCAAGATGAAATTCTGTCTAGGAAAAATGCAGTGAACAATGAAATGTATATCTTATAGAAGAAAATCCTGGTCTGTAGTTGAAATTCCCAAATAAGATATGAGTTAAAATGCATTTCATTTTAGAGCTTCTTCTAGTCAAATTTTGGAGAATAGGAATTACCAAACTCTCTATCCCACTACCAAGACCTTCTGCAAGTCCAGAGAGCAGATCAAGACAGCATACAATAAACTCTTTGTCATACTGAACTCCAGCTGCAACAGGATCGACCTACAATAAAAGTTCCAGACAATGTCTCTGAAAACTGAAAAAACTATGTATTGAAAATTTGCAAGAACTGCAATTTGTATTTCAAGCAAACACACAATTACAAAGCAACATCTATGATGCACCCAGAAAAACAAATAATAATCAGGAAATTATAAGACATTGAAATATCAAGTTATGAAGAATATGCAACAATATTTCAGCTTATATGCAGCTTTAAGATGTTCTCCTTGCAAGCATTTTGCAGGCAAGATTCAAAAGACAGATTTTACGAAACATGTGGATTTGTTTCCCCATAGTTCTTGTCTGGACAGCTTGTCCATTCCGATAAAAAGCATTCTTTCTATAACAGTATCCAAAAACCTGGAGGAGAAATAAGATTTAAATTTATGTTCTAAGCTAAAATTTGTGTTCTAAACTTGTCCTCGTTTATCAGAATCTACCATGATCACGAAATAAGAAGTTATCGTGCAGCTGTGAGTTGAAAGTAAGAGAAAACCAAAGAAAGTGAATCTAAAAGAAGACATTGAACAGAACACAGACTGTCCATGACGTTACCCATCAAGAATGAGAACAGGTGATATCTACAAATCTTGGAAATGAGAAACAAATTTCATACTAGTGTTTCCATCACCAGTTAAAATGGTCTAGCAGAATGTAATGTAAGGAATAGAACAAAATAATGATATAAATATGGGTACAAATTCACGTGCTATTAAACAGTAAAAGTAAATGAAACTAAGTATAACTACAGAAAGAAACTTTAAACAAGGTATGGTAAATATCTACACATCAATTATTTGAAACCTTTGAAAATTGTTGGGCCTGGATGATATTTATGCACCTCTGAAATACAGGCTGAGCAAATTGAGTGAATCCGGTACCCAATGCCTGAAAGAAACAAATCAGTTATTGTTATTCTTTAGTATCTAAAGTAACCATTCCAATAGAGCTGTTACAATATCCATCTTAAAAGACTAACAAAAACACGCATTTCAGTTCATCCTGGTCAATGTTCCTAGATGGTGCTTATCACAATGTATTCTGTGGAGTAAATGCTGTGAACCAATTCCCTCATCACCCATATATACAATTTCCTTGATTTTTCAATTGTTCTATATTTCACAAACTGATAAATCAACCATCTTACAACCCATAGCATTGTCCTTATTTTGTTAAAAACTTATGAAAAGAAATTTTTCAAGGAAAAGAGTTCAAAAATACTAATCCATACCTGTGCTATGGATGTAAAACACTCAAGCAGTGGAAAGAGATCTTTGTCTGAATTTGTAAGCTGCTGCCACTTTGCTATTAATGGTGGCATCAAAATTTCAAGAAAAACAGGCTGCAGATCATTAAGGTGATTCAAATACAGATTTTAGTACAACCCCAAACCATACACATTATGGAACATTCTTAGTGTAACAATAATACCTGATTTAGTTCTGCTCCAACAGCATCAGCAAGAGTTCCTATAGCATCATATACAATTCTGAGGTTCCGCCTCTGGATAACGATATACATACAAAAGACATTTCAATATGAGTATTGTATGATGGTAAACCCCAAAACATTGTTAATTTCAAAAGCTAATCAATTGGCATCACATCTCATTCGGTGATTTTAATAGGAGCATGATATTATCAAATGCAGCAGTAAATGACCTGATATTTTCCAAAAGCCAACATAAGGTGTTGCAGAATTACTTCTAAACGTGGAGCCAACTCTTCTGCAGCCTCCTGCAGATTGCAACAACCATTAAAATCTATCAGAATTAAAAACAGAAATAAACCATTAAACTAAAGCAATAGAAAGAACCTCTTCAAGTGTCGCAAAAGCTGAACAAGCTGCCTCTTGCACCCGCTTATTAGTATCCAGTATTCTTTGTAAAAGGCCCATAAGAACCTTGTCAAATTGTTCATGACCATTCTGAAGGCGAATATCCTATTATAGATGAAAAACTAAAGTTATCAACCACAATCCGACTACAAAGAATAACTCAAGAAATGTGCAAAATATGGCAAACTCTAGGAAAGAACCAAAATGAGAACTTCTTCCATGCATAATTTTCCGGGTTTTGATATTTAGCATATACGGAATTATCAATGAAGATGGAGTATGCAATGTAATTATTTTGGAACATACCTGAACGATAAATTTGCTGAAACGAGAAAGGGTCCAACATGAAATACTTCGTATCAAAGGAAACTTATCATCTAAAAGAGGGGTAAGAAACGCCACAATCTACACATGCAGAACATTCAAATTTGTGAATCAGCAAACACAAACACATCAAGAGAATAAAAAGTTATTATCTCACACAATTTGTGCACTACATTAAAAGTCACTACTAATTAAGAGGAAAGAAAATAAAAGAAGATGACTAAATTAGGACATTAGCAGCCCAGAGCAAGAGGAGAGAAGTACGATTAAGAGTCTAATACAAGAATATCGAGGATAAAAAAGATGACAAAAAAACATGAATATAGGGAATACAGAAAATGCAAGGGCAAAGAAGGAATATAAATATATAAAACTGGTTACAAGCATTACTCACATTGATTTTAAAAAGATTTATGCATCATATTTGCGCCCAATATTCTACAAGCCACTCATAATCTGATCCAAAGCTTCATCTAGAGGGGATCGTAAAAGAAAGATTACCTCAGACAAATGAGGATAAAGGCCACTAATGCAACCTTCAGCTATAGCACCAAGAGCCAAAACAGCTGCTTCCCGGTCTTTCCAAGCTTCATCACCACTAGCGGACAACTTAGCCTGCAAAAATTCTTTAGAACTAAGAACATGTAAAAAAAATGGCTTGCAAAATGTTCTATACAACAAGATCCAATTCTAAGAGAAATCCCACCCAGGATTTATACAAATCACAGACTCCTAGTGGAGCCTATGATATCACCCACGATTTACAAGCTCCATTGCATTTTTTTTTTTTTTCGTTTAGCCAATTTTGACGGAACAGATTATATACCTCCTAGAGTATTATCATACTTAATCTAAAAATAAACCATGCATGAGTAGTTATGAACCAGCAAGCTGAATCCACCCTTTCATATTTGAGATAATATTCCTTCGTAGGCACCAAAATGATGAAACAAACAAGGAAATTGATTTATTGAGATTATATTTTTAACTGTGCAAAATAAGTTAATGCAACCTGAACAATAGGCATCAAAGTTGGAAGAATCTCATCCCCAAAAACATTTGAGAGAACATCAAGAGCGGCAGCACTGCACTTCCTTAAATTCCACACATTGATAATGTCATCATCCTGTAAACGAAAAATGAAAAATTCATTTACTAAGACCTAACGACTCCTCTTTGTAATACCAAATAAACCATATCGTAATTAGTTATGTTCACTGAATGATATTAATTAACGCATCAGTTTAAAATTCTTAAAGACGTAAGATGACATGGTGACTTACATCATCTTCCGGATTTTCTAACCCATGTAACCGTGATGAATGAAAACGAGGTTTTAGATCCTGTGCAGCAAAATATTATGAGATGAAGACAATCTCAAACTCAATAAACACATCAAATGAGAGTATAAATTATGGAATTAGAAAAAAAATTATAGACCTGGTCCCGGTCTGGGAGAGACCCTTCGTCCTGCAAAAACAAATTGATGACACATAAATCATGCATTACAACATCCAGAGTCATCCAAAAATACAACATCATCCAGAAAAGTTAACCTCAGCATCAACAAGTGACTCATCATCATCAGCATACACCATGTTTGACAGCAGAACCTGTAAAAATTGTTTCACGTTCACAAGAAACAATTTTAAACAATTCAGGAGAAATTTAACTTGCAGAAAAGGAAAGTTAAACAAAGCAATAGCTAATACCGGAACTAGACGTGGCAAGAATTCCTTTAGGTTCTCAGGCGGTAACTGTGCATCACAGTATGAGTGCCTGTCAATAACAGTCATCAAAGAAAAGCAAGTATTATTAGGAAAAAGTTTAGAGAAAACAAAAGTCAAACAAAAAAACGAAATGGAAAGGAAAAGCTGCAAACATGATAAAAAAAGCATGAAAATATTAATGTTCCTTACATAATCAACCTAAAAAGCCATAGACAATGACTCTATACTATCTTAGGGATTAATAGCATAAGTGTAGCAATTAGAAAAGGAGTGCTGAATCTGTTGGTACATAATATGAAAGACGGGTTGCCTCTCCAGGGACTTATTCAAACCCATTTAATCATGTTTTAGTACCGTATAAATATACTGTGATGAGTTTAACTATAAACAGATAATCCCGCAAATAAACCTTCTATGCAATCCCTATTCTCCAAGGAGAAAAATATCAATCTTTTCAAAGAGTTTAATGCACATTGAAATGCGCTCCAGGCATATTTACAGCACATAATCAGAGTGCTTCCAAAAATAACATTAGATAACAGGACAATACTTCATATTCCACCGATCATTCCACATCAAAAAACCTAGAATTATACAAACATTTGAGATTAATAAAAGCATAAATCATCACGGTGCTTTAATTTTGAAGTCTATATACCAGTCAAAACATTTGGATTTATTGTAACAAAGTAAGTTATTACCAGAATTCACAAGCTTCAAGAGCCACTTCATCATCAGTGTCCTTGTTAACTTGCAACATATATTCGATTACATTCCTCAGATGTGACTGCAATAGTGCAAAATTAATCAGTAACAACAGAAAAATGAAAGGTAGCATAGGAGGTAAAAAAACAAAAGAAAACAAAAGCACACATAACAAAAAGCTCTGATATAGAAATTTAGAACTCTGATTAGAAAAGAGCAAGATTTCAGGAAGGGAAGTAAGCATGCAACATGAAGGTGAATTAAGAACTAAGAAGATGACCTAAAATAAAGCAAGCAAGAAACCACCTCCAAGAAAGATGAACGGACTTCGATTAGCTGGACAAATGCTGAACAAACCTGTAGAGACAGAAGTATAAATATAAGAAAATATCCAAGGTTATGAAGAACAACATTCAAATACCCATCCAAGATCGCAAGACAACAAAAAATTCGAAGGTGGTGCAGACACTGAAAATAATGTTTGCAGATATCCAGTTAGATGTTCATGCTAATCCTCGAATGATTCAGCAAAATCGTAAATAATCCAGATTTTACAATCAGAAACAGTTCGACAAAAAAAAATACATCACTACAAATGAGGAGTTATTTTTTACATGTTCGGATCTTGGTGCCATAATTTTTTTTTTAAGGGAATGCACTCACCAATTTCCGCACTTCTGCAGCAGAGTCATTAGCAAGAACAAATAAACCCTGAAGGTATTGATCCATGGATACAAACAAAGCCTGCATAAAATTAAGATAAAATATCTTCTGTCAAACCCAAGTACTAGAATAACATCCTGAGTAAAAATCAAATAACTCAAATATACTCACAGAAGGCATCAGCATAATGTATTGATTTACAGAACCAAGGGACAGCTTTCTTAGAGGGGTATGCGGTGACTGGAAAAACTGTTCATAGAGAAGCCAGAATATCAAAATCCAAAGAAAAAAAAGAGAAAAAGAACAACTGAACTTGACCCCTGTATATTTATAGAATTCTAATGTAAAAGAAAACACGTTAATCACCTGCAAGAACCGAGGAAGGAATATGTTGATGGGACGCTCAGGCAGCCCAGGTACATCTGAATCCAGAACTTGGGGGATATCCTCACAAATCTGTGTTAAATTGTATCATGAGTTATTCACTATTAAATATAGGGCAATATCATTCACTCTTATCATGCATTAGCTATGAGAGCAATGCTTAGAAAGATTACAATCATCACCACCTGCTCATCAATCCACAGTCAAAAACATGTTATAAGAGATGTTGCATAGATACCAAATAAGTTAGGCACCTACAGTTTCATTGAAAGGATCAATATAAACCAGAAAACAAACAGTATAAAGATTCATTAACTTTCTAGGTTAAATGGCATACCTTGGACAATGCATCCATAGCACCTTCCTTATGTTTTAGGTCATTACTATCCAAGCAAGTTACAAGCGCTTGCAACAACTCAGGCCATCCTGAAATTCCCCCGAGTTGAACAAGAACACTAACAATTGTCCCAGCAGTTGACCTGATGTGCCTATCTGCTGCTCCTAAGCAAGGCAACAACTCTGATTTTATGTACTGCTGGTTTGCAGGAACCATGGATTTATATGCTGTTCTAAGGTTGTTTTTCAGCAGCAAACCAGCAGCTTGTCTAACCTCCACAGATTTGCCCTGCATGAAGTTTTGACAAATAGAATAACCAATAATAAACTCAAAGCTTTAAGATTTTAACGCCACGGAGAAGCCAATGGAGAAGAATCAGAAGGATTTGCAGTCACATTATGAAATTTAGATGGTGCTAAGAACTAAATAACATAGGTAGCATGTTGAAAAAATTTAGGTACGCCATTTAGTTCATGTATGCCTGGGAAAAACCATCTCTTCTGAAAGTATTTGAAAAAGATTGATCGTTAACATAATATCGAAGTAAATTAAACACTCTACTAAATCTTAAATCCACCCAGAGTCAATGAATTCAAATAGAAACCTACTTCACTAGACAGTAAACCCTAATAAAAAAATTCGACCAAACCCACTATAATCAAAGAACACACCAACTCGGAGAATTATACCATTTACTGTGTAAACAAGTAATCCAAATTCCATATGTAAACCCTCCAAACACAAGTACCCAAAAGTTCAATCATACCTATAATAAATAGCCAAAGTAAGAAAAATTAAAAACTTCTCAGCAAAATTAACTAATTCTTATTCCATCCACCAATCAATAAAAAAAGAAGAATACGAAATGGGTAATACCTCAGCCCGAGCAAGGATGAAAGCAAGGTAGTTATTGAAATCAGGGAACTGCGAATACTGCTGAAGCTGCTGCCAAATCTGAGACTTGTCAGCAGTTGAAGATGGTGAAATCTGCTGCTCTAGCAGCCCACAGATCTCATTAAACCCTTGCTCTTGCGGCTGCCACGAGACACTCGTCGCCATCTTTACTTCTGATACAAAAAGGAATATACCTCGTGTAAGTTTGGACAAGTTTCAGAGACTTTGGTGCGCAGAGACAGAGAAGAATTTAACGCCCTGGGTTTTTGTTCTCCTGGGTTAACGTGTCTATATCTCTATATAAAGCAGAGTATTAAAATTTCACCGTATCAAATGATCAACACCTTTTTATCCATTTATACAACAGAAAAACGTAGGTTCTTGAACTTTTATTAAAAAAAATAATTAAAATATTTACATAAAAATATTAATTATGCCCATCTTCAAAACTCAATACACACATAATTTTTTTCAATTAATTAAAAGAAAAAAAATTAGGTTGTGTATAACTTTCAACTTGCCGTACAATTATTGCCAATTAAAATGAGAATAACTGTGAATATTTTTTTGATAGCCAACCATATTTTTTATATGCCGGCATATATACAGATATAACCCTCAAAAAGTCATTTTCTTTGATGCTCATCCGTGATGGACTTTGAGTAAATACATCTTACATTTGTATGGATCGATAGATAAACATAATGTGATAATTTTAATTGCATAATTTGTTAATTAATGGACCATTTAATCATCTCATCCTTGATTTATAAAAAGAGAGATTGACACTTTCCTCCGTATGGTTTCCTCAATAACCAATTACCTCTTATCAAAAACTTTCGAACAAAACCTCTCTTATTATTTTAAAAAATAATAAATACCCACTTCACTAAAAACAAAATACATACTTTATCGTATAACTTCCTGATTTTTATCATATAAATCTTTACATTAAAATAATTAATTTTTTTAAAATATTTTAAATTTAATTTATAATTTTAATACTTTATTTTATAATATTTTCTATTAAAAAAACATATATATTAATCTTTAAAAATTACATTTAAAATATATATAAAAATTTATGAATTTATTTTTATTTTATAATTTAAATTTATAAAAAATTATTTTACTACTTTATACTAATATTTTTAAATTTAATTTTTAAAAATTAAATTTAAAATATCTTTATTTTATAATCAGAAAATTTTATGAATTTATTTTTATTTTATAATTTAAAAATATATAAATAAAATAAAAATAATTTTTATGAATTCATAAATAA
>JAVXUL010000015.1:3055564-3070402 GCA_035590515.1 Trichilia minutiflora | reverse complement strand
ACTTAATTCTTATTGGTGGATAGCTCCGTTGGCAGGTGAGATTATGTGGTTAGACGTAAGATTTTGGTTTGAATTTTTAGATATATTCGCGATTTAAATGGAGATAGTATGATGGGGTATTATATTAACCCCAAAATTAGTCGAGGTATACATAATACCTCAATTTAAAAAAAAAAAATTGCTACAACGTCAAAAAGTAAATGCAAGATAACAGCAAAGATAGGATCTCGTTCATAGTGTTTCCCATCTTGAACCAGTAGAAGCTGTTAACAAGTAGCCAGGATCAGGAATCCAAAAATACAATCAACAATTGAAACTTTGAGTAGAATCACATATAAAGGAAAAAGAACCGAAACATCATCAATTCGGTAAATATATATATATATAGCACTCAAAACACTAAACCATGTCAAAACCACCACATTCGACACAAGTCAAACAACTTTTTTTTAAAAATTTCAAGATAATAACAAAAACTAATCGCATAACACTCCGATTACTTTGAGTTGCGTTGGGTTGCGTCTGCAGTGCGCGCTTCGCTGCTGGTCGTCTCAGGCACGCCGACATAAGGTTCACCGCGAAAACGACGAGTTCGTCGCGAGGGTAGTGAAATAGTAAGGTGTGTTTTGTTTAAGTAATTCAGTAGGAAAGGAAATACAATTCAACTAGGAATCCTAATCTAAAGTATATTATAATATATTTACAGAATTATACTGAGAAGTTTTATTCAAAATAAAGATATTGAATTCTTTTACCTCCACACTTTCATACCTCAAACCAAATAGGGAAGAAGACTATTCCTTTTCTTATTCCCTTCTGTTCTTCTTTCTGTTCTCCTCTTTTCTATTCTTTCCTTCATTATTTTCTATTTTTCAAACCAAATATAGACTAAATTTGTTTATAAGAATACAGAATAATATATGCATACTCTTATCGATTTGCCTGCAACTTTAAACATATTACTAGCAGATGTTTTCTACAAAGATAAGTATTACATTCTTAAAAGAGTAAATGAATCATATGCAGATTGAAGATTATTTGCTGCACTTGAAAATTTTGGTTTAATTTATGATGATTAAAGTATATTAATATTTCAGAAAAAATGACTTCCCAATTCTTTTATGGAAATTAACATGCAGTTCTTAGTATTCCTTTTATGGCATAGTTTCAATTACATACACAGAAAATAGTTCAATAAACTTCTTCATTAAACTTACACAATTACTATGATTTTTGATTCAAAGAAAACACATAAACCAGAAATACAGAGAGTAAATTGTTTCCAGCAAAAAGCCCTGAGTTACTTAAGAACGACCGCTGCATTTCTCAGAGCCAGGTATCTTTGCACATATTCATTTGGAAGTGCTCTTACAAGCTTGAAGACCTCCGCGTTAGCATAGCGAAGATTAGTCCTTGGATCATAGTAAGGTGCCTGCATAGTACCCACAAAAGAGTTAGTATCGACAGAGAATATAAGTTATTCAACGACAAAATATGCAATTCCTGTTGAATTTAGCACACTTTCTTCTTGATTGTTTAAAATAGAATTTGAATAGAATCTATTTTGTTATTCATAGGATATGGGTTAGTGGAGTGATGACATGAATGATATGGAAATGAAGCTGGAAAAAAATACCTCATATCCTGTTATATCACAAATTCTCTTGCTCGGATGCATGGAGGGTGGTGACTCAATACTAACATCTGCAAAAGAAGATACAATGAAATGGTTAATAAGACCGAATTCCATAACAAAAAAACAGATCGGGAACAAAAAAGGTTTAATCATCTTAGATATGACATCTATGTGTCTCTGGGGTTTGGGGAACTATTTTACTAACATGAAACAATAGAAAAAATATTACGTTTCAGCTTCAATGAAGCTATTTATCACTGCAAAGCATAAACCATTAGCAAACAAACAAACACCACCAAACTAGTCAAAATTTCCTACAATCATCTGATCAAGCATGTCATCGTGGAGAAAATATTGCTACAAGCTCTTGAATCTCTCAAATCCAACCAGACAAATTGAGGTTATCAAACAGATAAGTTCAATGATTCTTTTCTCACAAGATTTTCAATATAGTGAATTGGATTAAGAACCTGTCATGTTGATAAAATAATTGCCAGCTACTCCTATCTAAACTAGTCCTTGCATTCAGCTGCTTAATCCCTTCCATTAGACAAGTTCAAGTACAGTTGATCACATTTGCGATCATATTCAATACGAAACTACAAACTCTAATATGGTAACAAGAGTTGATACATTACAACACAACTAAACCACAAAGTCAATCGAAATCCAAATCCATGCACATTTTGCCATTCAACTTTGCTTTAGTGGAATCAATGAACACTTGCACTACCGCAATCGACAATAACATCACTATCACTCACAGGGAAGTGTAGAGGAAGAAGCAGAATCCCTTCTTTTTCTCACTTCTTACACAAGGTCTTCAACCAAAATCAGGCTCATTAGTACCAAAGCAAAACAAACCAATTTTTGTTCCCATTGTTCTTTACTAAACAGTTTCATAAACACTCAAAGAATAATACTCCATTCCAAATTAGTTTAGCAAATCCAAGACTCAGCTTAGCACCTCAAGTAAAACAAACTCCTACGTTTATTCTTCCTATCAAAAGTGTCAGCATAAAATTAAATTCTTCAATCACGAATCAAACACTTACACCCAAACTAAAATCTTAAAACTGAGAAATATTTAAATAAAAGCCTATAAAGGTTTTGCTTTATCCTCGAATTTTTTCTATGAAGAATGTAAACTAAACATACAGTTGGGTTCATCAGGAGGGTAATTCTGATAATTCTCAGCTTGAAGAATCTGCTTAAGATGTTTCCAATGTCTGCCTCTTGACTGGCCTTTTGGGTATTTCTCATACATCTGTACTTTCTTGAAACTCATATAAGTTGGCAATACTAATTCTGTTTCTATCACTTCTGTTTCCATCTCTCTTAAGCGCTTTTTCACCAAATCAATCAAAACAACCAATTAACCAAAAATAAGAAACAAAACTTGATTCCCAAAATCGGAAACCCTACTATTAAAGTCGTGAACTTCTAATAGAGAGACAGACGTTTCACAGAAACCAGTGACACTAGCCAGTTGCAACGGGGGAAGATGAAATATCTACCAAACGACGTCGTTTTATTGTGTTTATTGTAAATGACAAAACGACGTTGTTTAGGCTACGGCGTTATCTTTTGTCCATTGCTAAAGGAATAAACACTAAAATCAACTCCGGGTGTGATGTGAACGTAAAAGCTTAATTCTTCCCACATATTTATTCCAAATTAATTATTTTTCATATTTATTATTTATCCGGTATTTATTTATTTAGCTCCCTAGATCGGGGTCAGTGGGTAGTTCTTACACACAGTCACACTACTTCTATGTGCACGTATGAATTATGATTGTATGATTCCTATAAATTCTTTGTTCTCATGACTTTTATTCGATGGAAAATTGTAGCCAATATATCCGCCGAAGCTTTGGTCTTTTTATTGTTTTAACGCATTGGCTGAGTGTAACTACTCTGTTAATTTTATTCCAATTTAGCATGATTTCAATAGCCATTTGAGAGACTTGATCGAGTGAGCGATTATGGAGAACAAGGCTCAGCCTTCTTATTCTTGGCGGTTAAGCCGCAGAGGAGATCGAAATCATCAGACCCCACATGCCAAAGGTCAGTAAAAACTATTTCTTTTCTTTCTGCATATCATGAAATGCAATGAAATTTGCTTTGAATGTAAGTTCTTCGGTGGGTTATGTTGTATACTGAAACTGCTCATCGTTAGAAATGGAAGGTTCAGTTTTTATTAATTTTAAGGCAATGGGAAGGTATAGCTTTTTTGGGGTACTAGGTGTAGAAATGAAAGGTTAAGTTTTTGATTTTATGAGTTTTTGGTTTAGTATTTTTTCGTATAATAAAGACTTGTGTACAAGCACAATGAATATCGTTTGTGGATTATACGGGCTTGCTGGTGTTGCAGATGCTGAAGGAGGTTTGTTTTCTCCTGGGAGATTTCCTCAAGATTATCCAATGAAAATTGTTTGGAAGAGGGGATTTATTCGACTGGTTCTTGTTGCTGGCATTGCGTGGATGCTGCTGATTCTTGTTGTACTATTATTTCATGTCTGGTCTTGCCAATCTTCTTTAGCCTTTTTTTCAGGTATTCAATAAGATGTTGAAGTATGGTTTGAGATGGTTTGAGAAGTTAGCATTTCATTCACTAGTAATTTATTCTCAATTACCTGCTGAGTACACATGATAGAAGAGAAGGGAACAGAATCTTTAACCCTATGTTAGTTGTCATTCTGTGATAATTTGTTGAAGTCATTTAGTGAATAAATCAAGAATTGGCCTGAATTTCCAGTGCTCCAATTCTTGACTGGACTGATGTGATTGGCTTAAAATTAATTTGGTAAAACCTTTCCGTTTGATTGAAGGTTTGAATTGATATTATGGTTTCTTCTTGATATGCAGCTGTTTGTAACAAAGAGGGCAAGGTATTTATTGTGTTAGACACAATGGGACTTGTTCCAAAACCACAACACCGTAAGATCATGGCAACATCTTGTCTTTGCAATATTGATCTCTTTGTTGTACAAGTAACCAATATTAATTCTGGATGCGTTACTTAGGTTGCCCAATTCCTGTTGCGGATAACCCTGACAGAATAGTTATTCCAAAAGAAAGAACTCCTGACACAATCGTCAAAAATCTTACTTATATTTTAGAGGATGAGGTGGTGGGTCATGGATCTCAATCATCCCCACTATTTGGAGGACATCAAAGCTGGTCACAAAGAGAAGAGAGTTTCAAATTAAATTCAACCATGAAGGTGAAATTAATTTTTCTATGCACACTAGGGAAGAGAGTTTCAAATTAAATTCAACCATGAAGGTGAAATTAGTTTTTCTATGCACACTCTGTATCTTGCTAACTGAATGTGAAGCAGGAATGTGCCTCTTTAGAGGAAGTGACTGTTGTTTGACGGACAATACATTTGTTAATTTCATGCTCTTTTGCTTGTCTATTGACATTTAAAAGTTTTGTCACTTTACAATGTTTTTTCTTCAGGTGCACTGTGGATTTATGCGTAATGGTGGAGCCAAAATGGCTCAATTGGATGTCAAATATGTTAAGCACTGTAGGTTTGTGGTTGCATCTGGGATTTTTGATGGATATGATGTACCTCTTCAGCCTTCAAATGTAAGTGACCGGTCTAAGAAGCTCTTCTGTTTTCTTATGATGGTGGATGAGGTGTCTCTTAATTTTATAAAGGAGAATGTTACCATCAAGGAAGATTCTGCAGGAGGGCAGTGGGTTGGTATATGGCGTCTTATTCTACTTAAGCATCAACCTTATGGCGAGCCCAGAAGGAATGGGAAGGTTCCTAAGATTTTAACCCATAGGTTATTTACTCAAGCAAAGTACAGCATTTGGATTGATGGTAAAATGGAGTTGATTGTTGATCCATTGCTAATTCTTGAAAGGTATATTGTTGTTTATGAAGTTAACGGACATAAAATTATTTTAAATTTTATGATTTTTTGTTGTCTTAGTTGCCTGCAAATGAAACCTCAACTCAGTTTAGTTAAATAGCTTAAAAGGGCTTGGTATGAAAACTTTTGTTTCTCCATGTTTTCTGCAGTAGAGAATTAACTTTGATGATGCAAATCGTCTTTGCTCTGCAGATACTTATGGCGTGGAAAGCATACCTTTGCTATTGCTCAGCACAAACATCATCGCAGTATATATGAGGAGGCGGATGCTAATAAGAGAAGGAAGCGATATGCCCGACCTCTTATTGACTATCACATGAAAATTTACCGCTACGAGGGAATGGAGCCATGGAGTATAAAGAAAAGTACCATTAGTGGTAAGAACAATTTGCACTTTGCAATAACTATTTGCTTTCTCCTGTTTGGTTTTTATGTGAGATTTGAATGTACTAGGTTTTGTGATTAATAATATATTCACAATGCAAGCAGTAGTAAGTCTTATCATGGTTCTGCTTCTCTCTTGTATGGAAGACTGTAAACTCAATGACCTCTTGTAGGACCATGAAAGTTGGCCCCTTTGCAAGATCTCCTAATGGTTCTTCAATTTAGGCTTTGTTATTAGCACTCATTGTTTTGTGTTAGTGACAGTATTCCATGTTGCAGATGTGCCAGAGGGAGCCGTCATCATACGTGAACATACTGCATTGAATAACTTGTTTAGCTGTTTGTGGTTCAATGAGGTCAACCTCTTCACACCCAGAGACCAGCTGAGTTTTGGCTACGTTGTCTATAGATTAAAAGGTCTGTTCAAGTTTTACATGTTTCCAAATTGTGAGTATAACTCACTGTTTGTGTTGCACCCTCACACGAGGGAACATTCTTCTAAAATAGAGTGGGTAAAATCTCGGGACGAGTTGAAGGGGAAAGGCAGCGGTATGATAGAACATAAGGGTGGATTAGGCTTGTGGACTCCATATCCAGGGAACCTTGATCTGGTCGTCTTGCCACCAGTAGCAAGAACATCCAAAGCAGGCTGAGATTCAATACAATCCATTTGGTCCTTCCTGTAGTTCTTGTTAATTCATCTGTGCCTCTGAAGAAGATGGTGAATGCCATTGCCATAGATTCGGTTCCTCTAGAGAGATTTGTCCACTATATGGAACAGAAAAAGGCAATGTTGGCTGCTGTGATTTGTAAGTTTTTTGGGACGTGTTGAAAATGTTAATGAGATTGGCAACCTCCTAGCACTTTTTGTAAGAATATCTGAAAATCCTTGATGTTTGCAGACATGGTTGTGAATTGTGATGAAAATCTGATTTCCGGAAATCATTCTCCTTTATTGTAGACATTTTATGAATAGAGTTTTTAAGAGTAGAATTTTTAATAAAAATTTTATAATTGTATGATTATCACGAATATCTTATAATAAAAATTATATAATTATTTTTATAAATAAGTTTTTAAATATTATAATAAAAGAAAAATATAGTAAAATTATTAAAATAAAATAAAAGCAATTTACCTTTTTAAAATAATTTTAAAAAATTATTTCAAAAGCCACATTAAAAAAAATCCTTTTATTAATAGAGATATCAAATAGAACCAAATAAGCTCTTAATCATGGTTCCATTACTTGTTCAAACATAAACAGAATGGTAGCCCAAATTGGGAATATTATTAGACAAATAATTACAAAAAATTAAATTAAGCGGAAGACATTTGGGAAAGCACCAAATTGCATTTTCTGGAAGAACGCCAAATAATCCAACCAAGATAAAATTACAAAATAAATAGAACGATCAAACAAGGACCTTATAATACTCACTGGCCCTGCTTTCAATTTGAGTCTGTATCCAAACCAGAGTCTGGATAACAAACTAATAAGTAGAAGATACAGGAATTACAAGATCTAAACAGTATAAGCCGAAAAGCTTTGCTAGGGGACCTCAACTGAAACTACACAACCTTTATTATTTCTGCTCAAAGACTCAGAGATTATGCAACCTTCCAACCTAGTACAAAAAGCTCACGAAGAAACAAATTGAAGATGGAAAAGCAATGAAGCAGCAAGCGAGGTATGTCTCTACAAGCTTGTTTTCTTCATCAATTAGCTGCATCGCGGCTGTAGAACTGGTCAAGGGTCTTCGCAGGTATACGGTTGAGAAGCTCACGAGGGAATATGCGAAGAAGCGTCCATGCCAAATCAAGAGATTGGAAGATGGTCCTAGTGTCATAAGCTCCTTGCGTAACAAATTTCTTCTCAAACTTGTCCAAGAACTCCAAGTACAGCTGTTAACAGCAACAAAAATATCGTGAGATTTATGTTACGAGAAAATGTTACCTGATAATAATAGACAACATGGTGAAATAGTAAAAGAAAAGAGACCAGATCCTCAGAAGAAAGTGCTTCCTCTCCAACCACAGCTTTCATGGCCTGGACATCCTTCCCAATGGCATAATTTGCATACAGCTGAAGGTTAAAAGAGTAAAGCAGTAACAATCAATGACAAGGTTAAAGGCGAGGTAAAAACAGAACAAAATATAAATGATGCCATGATTATCTAATTAAACCTGGTTGGACACATCAGAATGATCCCTGCGAGTCATTCCCTCACCAATGGCACTCTGCATAAATTATAGATTATACCATTAAAAAAATCCACAATATACTTGTCTTGATTGATAAAAGAAAATCAGCGTTCAAACATGTAAGAGATTTATTCTTACCTTCATCAGACGAGACAGGGATGGGAGGACATTGATTGGTGGATATATCTGTGAAATGCAGAATGATATATCAACTTCTTTTGTACAGATGAAAGTAATATCTAAAAATAAGATACCAGTTTCTTAATGCATCAAAATTGACATTTAAATTCAATATCTATCCAACTAAAATTTAACACATTGGTAATCTTAATCTATAATTTCTTAGTTCACAGTGATATGAGAAATTTGAAAGGTTGTGAAGGGTCCATCACAATGAAACTATAGTTCACATTAATTGCAACAAAGAATGAGTCAACCTTGATTTTGTTAAGGTCAGTCTATAGAATGCCAATGATTGGACATGATTATAACATTATCAGAGAAATTGACATAGGTTGCACATGCAAGGGTACAGAAGTTACCATTGACCAAGGATCTGTGGACAATAAACTGTATTTCAAGAGAAAATTTTCTCACAATACCAAAGTACTCAATTGATACATGTCATAAATTAAGCTCTATAATCTTACCTGTCTGTTCTGGAGCTGCCTGTCAATATATATCTGCCCCTCAGTAATATATCCCGTAAGATCTGGAGTAGGATGCGTAATATCTGGCAAAAAAAATAATGATGAATAAATAAATCCATTCCCTGCTAAAGCATGGAGTGCTATGCAAACCAGTCAAAAATAGTTTGAGAATGTACCATCATTTGGCATGGTCAATATTGGAATTTGGGTGATGGAACCTTTTCGGCCCTCAATTCGTCCAGCACGCTCATAAATTTGGGACAAATCAGTATACATATACCCAGGATACCCTCTCCTTCCAGGCACTTCCTCTCGGGCAGCAGAGATCTGCAGTAACAGTCAGTTGTGTCATGAAATATTTCTACACATTAAAGTAATCAGTTGAATTTAAGAAAAAAAAAGGAGAGAGAGAAAAGAAGGGACAAGGCAACAAGCTTTAAACTTTCTATTAGTCGTGCAAAGGACTCTACCTGTCTGCAAAGATACGGAATATCCATGAACAATCAGTCACAGAATGACAAGGATATTATATAAAAGTTCCGTGCTTTGAGTATTTAAATTGATTACAGTTCACGTAAATCCTAGAATGTATAAAGCAGATAGATGGATGTCCTGTATACCTCACGAAGAGCATCAGCATAAGAGCTCATATCTGTCAGTATGACTAGGACATGCTTCCCGCATTCATATGCCAAATATTCAGCAGTAGTAAGAGCGAGACGAGGAGTGATAATACGTTCAATTGTAGGGTCATTTGCCTGCACGGCGAATGGCAAAAAATCTTTAGGTGCAACATAGTTGCAAAATGCATTTGGAAACTTCCACAACAAAATGAAAAAAATTAATTTGTTGAAATAAATATGGAAAAAAAGCTAATAAGTCAATTTATGAGTACCAGGTTCAGGAAAAGGGTCACTCTTTCCATTGATCCATTTTCCTCAAAATCACGTTTAAAAAACTGTGCAGTTTCCATGTTTACACCCATAGCTGCAAACACAATTGCAAAGTTGTCCTCTTCCCCACCCTGGAAATTCAGAGAATTAAGTCAAACATTCAACCAGTTATGAGCACAGTTGAAAGAAATGAAAAACTAGGCATCGAGAAAAAATTGAAAAACAAGGGTAGTATTCCAAATGGCTACATAAAAGACACCTCATAACAACAAAATTAAACAAAAATACTTGTTCACTTGATGATAAAAAGATTTAATACTTTAAACTACAGTATAGTGCAATTTTCTCAAGCAATGGAGAGAGAATTAAACTACTCAATTCCCCATCTGCCATGGTATTAATTTAGTAAAAATATGTAATTTTGCATATTCATTTCATCAAAAATTCCCCGCAGAAACATGCTATTAGGACAAGTAATATCACATTCACGTTTACCAAAGAAAATATTTCAGCACATGTAATTGTGCATATTCATTTCATCTATAAATCCCTGGGAAAAAGCTTATTAGGACTAGTAATATTATACTCATACAAATTAAGTAAATGTTTCAGCACAGCGAGCTGACTATGGAATATAGAACATCGTCAATACAGAACATGGCAAAAAGAGTCACCAACTAAATTATGGTATATAAATTCAAGTATGTCAATTGGTGAACATGGCAAAAAGAGTTAAAATAATAATAAGGGTACAAGAATATAGAACATCGTCAATACATGTATGGAATTAATAAACGTGGCATGTTACAAGCTAATCATAATTAGGATGATAGTATACCTCAAGAAGGTTTTCTGACTTCTCCAATCGCTTAACCAAACCTGCCTGACGACAAATCTGAGCAGCAATTTCATTATGGGGAAGACCAGCAGCAGAAAAGAGAGGAATCTTTTGTCCTCTAGCAATGGAGTTCATGACATCAATTGTAGAAATCCCTGTTTGTATCATCTCTTCAGGATAGGTTCTCTCACTAGGGTTGATAGAGGCTCCTGAGAAGACGACAAAAGGAAACAAAATTACATTAAACAACTAATCAACCAAAATTTATCTTGTTTTCCATAAAGCAAGAATGTGTTAGATAAAACCTTTTTTTTTTTCATAAAGCAAGATTGTGTTTGATAAAAACTTTTAGTAACTTACCAAATATATCCAAGTAGGTCTCAGGCAAAATAGGGGGACCATTATCAATGGGTTTCCCAGAACCATTAAAAATGCGTCCAAGCATATCCACTGAGACAGGAGCCTTCAGAACCTGCAAAACATGGGCAAGGTACTTTTTCATACAAAGGATAGAATCCCAAAAGACTGAAACCACTATGCTTAATGATCCAGCTCTCTTCTGCAGTTGGCCTTCAGAAAAGGGACTCCCTCAAGGAGAATCCAAATCAAAAGGTAAGACTTCAGCCCCTAAGAAAACCTATTACAGAGGAATAATTATAACCCAATACAACAATTATCATCCAGCACAAAAACAACTTTTATGTTTCTGCCAATTATGTTTTGCCCACCAGGCTGCGCAATATTGTACCCTCTAAGAGATTACTTCATCAACAAACTCTTGAGAGATAACTCCAACTTAATTGGACATCTATGAGTAGAGCATATAAATCCAGTTTCCATACCTCTCCTGTGAACTGGACGGTGGTAAATTTATTGTCAATTCCAGATGTTCCTTCAAAAACCTAGCCAGCAAGACACCAAATAGACAAATTATATAAGTGATAAATTCTTCATTGTTAATTTATAGGAGTAAATCCTCCTAAACACATTTGTTCGTTCTTCAAAATAAAGAAACAAAAATGCAACTCAGTCAAAATGTGACAGTTCACCAACTTTTTGAAACTACACAGAACTGGACATTATGGAACCACTTGTTACCAAAGATGGAGAACATAGACACGATACCTGAACTACAGCTTTCTCTCCATCAACCTCAAGGACCTTACCACGTCGCATAGTTCCATCCCCTAATCGAATATTAACAATCTCTTCGTATTTGGGTCCCTAAAAGAGTCGATCATGGAGTGTGAAAATAAGTAAATTGAGAGTAGAAGGTTAAACAAACAGCAGTTAATAATGTGGTGGAAGACAAGAAAATAATCGACCTTGACTTTGTCAAGAATAACTAGGGGCCCAGCAACTCCAGCAATTGTTCTATACTCTGCCCAACACCCACAAAATATAAGAATGCTTATTAACACTTTATAGAACGCCACTGTCACCAACACAACTCCAAAAGATTTATCTAAAACAGAGTTAAGAAAATCTCAGTAATACACTTCTTACTATTGGAACATGCATCCAAAATTTTTTCACCAATTGTAGGCTTAGAATACATGTAATCAGTAAACACAATGAGTAACATACCCAAGGCGACTTCCAACTCCTCATCCAAGTCATGATTGTTTTCTGGCACACCCATTTCAAGTATTGCCTAAGAATAGAAAAGAAAACAAACAAATTCCTCACAGATGCCAATCAAAAATATATTCATATATAAAAGATAATATATAATTTGGGGGGAGGAAAGTGACAACTACAGCTACAGATTAAACCATTGCATCATTGAAGTTGGTTAATCAACATCAAAAACTATATTAATATCATAACTGCATAATTAACCCAATAATTCAGAAACTCAAAAATCAAATGGCTTTCCTTTTCATGAATCAACCAACCAATACGTCAACTGAATCATTTACCAATTGACAGACTAAATTAAGCTAACATGCCGGTATTCCACTGTTAACTGATCCATAAAAGTAGCCCTTACGGTTTCCAGTATTTTCCCATTGACCAAACAAGAAAAACAAGATAAAATCTCGATTTAAGATCAGTAAAAATTCAAAATAAAAAAAATTAATAGTGACCTAATTGTTGATCAGTCAGAGGATCTAATGAAGTTAAGCCCGATTTTGATTACACTGAGTGGAATTAAATAAAATTAAACGAAATTAAATCAATAAAAATTGAAAATTTTGATAACAATTTGACAATTAGATCTAAAAAGAGTCGTACCTTCTTGTTTTCTGATCACTGTGTGAGCCAGACGAAGGGCGAAGGGAAGGAAATAATTATAAAAGAAAAATACGGAGATGAGATATAGCAATATGGAAATATTTTACAAATACAGGGGGCAGAAATGTGTACCTGTGAAGTTGAGTTGAGCACACAACGTGGCGTCTTCATATTGGATGCATTTTCACCAGTTCAGTGAAGGGCTGTACAGAATGTAGTGTGTCTGCTATTGTGAGTGGCATAGGTATTGACACGTGTGAGAATATTAGAGGAAATCAGGGTCCCACATTTAAGTTTTCCAGCTAGCAAGAAATACAGTAGTAATTATGGTAAATTGGTCATGCAAAGTTCTTAAAAGTTTACTACAAAAATGTTTAATTTTTTTAATTGAGATTTAATTGGGAGAATAATCATAAAAAAATATGTTCTAAAAATTATTATATTTTATTATTTTTAAAATTTAAGAATAATTTTTGAAAAAAGATTATATGTCTTGAGATGAAATAAGAAAATATTATAAATAAAAATTTATAATATTATAAATAAAAATAATATATTTCTTACAAATTTATTACGTTACTTCAATAATATTATAAATAATAACAATATAATATATATATGAACAATTTAATTATATATTTATAATAATTATTATATATTATAACAATACTTTCATATTAAAATTTACAAATGCTCATACTATATTTTAAAATATATAATACTTTTAATAATATAGTTTATTAAATATTCAATTTTTTTAATGGTTGGCTGTTCTATCAATACAGTAGTAACAGCAATTCTAAACTGGTCCTAATTCAAAACAAATTACAAATACTACAATCCCAAATCAAAATTTTGAAAGAGTATTCACATTGCAGCAGCAGATTTCAGATAACCTGAATATATAATGTCAGGTTCACTGGATAAAGAAATCAGAAAAGGGGAGCTCGGATCTCATTCAATCTTCTGTTAGGCTCCGAAATGCTTCGAAGTGAGGTTCATCTTCCTCTACTAGTATAATCTTAGCAAAGCTTCCATCTTCGAAATAGTCGAGAGTCGACCACCCGGTTCAGCTTCAAGTCCAGTGACATAAGATCTCTCCTGTTGAGAAAATGAATGATTGAATTCACTGTTTTAATCGGGTGTCGTAATCAAATAGAGTAGGGATAAAATGGTTTGAACATGACCTGTGACCATGAGGCATGTCGGGTTGTAATCCAATCTCAGGTCATGAACAAGGACCAGAGAACAGGGATTTTTGCACAATCCTTCCTGTCAAAACGAAGCTTAACGCCGAGTACATCAATGCCAGCAAGGTTCCAAACCTTCAGAAGCTCCTCCCTGGTACAAAATACTGCACTACATAGTGCAAATGCCAATCAAAACAGGATAGGATGAGCACAAAAAATCATATATGCAACATGATATATGTAATATGTTGGATTTTTGTGTGGGTTTACGTTAAATCATTACTATAATTTTATTAAAAACGGGATAATATTATAGTTATTGAGGAAAGTGGATTCAATTGTGTGATATAAAGAAAATTGCGCTTAACTTCTATAATGGACTAGTTTTGACAATAAATGTAAGCTATAGGTCATGTTGAAGCCTTTAATGGGGAGGCCCAACAGAGACCAATCAGGGTTAGGTTAAGTCCCCTCTCTAACTCTATATAAAGAAAAGTATGGGTTTCAAAAACCCTAACCTACCTCTACCCATTGAGTAGGCTGCCATAAAGTTAGAGAATAAATAAGAAGACCTAACCTTTGGAACACTACAAGTTGCATCGAAACGCTGCATCGAATGGCCAAAAGAGGTACGTATTTTAACTAATAATTGTATTCTATATTCATATATGCGAGATCTTGGCAATATGGGAATCGTAAAATTCCAACAAGTGGTATCACAGCCAAAACATATATGATTTAGAATCAATTATAAAATTGTTTGAATGCATGTTTTCTCTTAAAATCGCATGAATTATTTTTGATCATATTTTATGTTGATTTCATTATAATATGCGATTAAAAGTTTAGGGCTTTTATTCTTTATGTTATAAGCTTCGTAATGATATATTATACGCCCTCTAATTCATTATA
>JAVXUL010000015.1:3043746-3055464 GCA_035590515.1 Trichilia minutiflora | reverse complement strand
AATAAAAATTATTAAAGTATTATATTAAAAAATAAAAAATAGTTATTTATCCGTTTTAAAATTGGATATGCAAATAAAATCTCAGGGTGTAATGTGAACTTAAAAGCTTAATTCTTTCCACAGATTTATTTCAAATTAATTTTTTTATAGTTATTATTATTATTTTTTTTTCGTAAGCTTCCTAGATCTGAGTAACTGGATAGTTCTTGCACTATTTCTTTGTGCACGTTTGCTCGTTAAAGTTCTTACCTTTTTGTGTTATTCATTAGTTTCTTTCGCAACCCATAACCCATAAAATGATTTTTATAAATTCTTTGTTTTCGTAACTTTGTTGGTTGAATGCCAATCTGCCGAAGTTTCGTTCTTTTTATTGTTTAACGCATTCGAAAGGTGTAGCTACTCTGTTAATTTTATTCCAGCTTAGCATAATTTCATTAAGCATTTGAGAGACTTGATCAAGCGAGCGTTTATGGAGAGCAAAGCTCAGCCTTCTTATTC
Organism: Trichilia minutiflora; assembly: GCA_035590515.1. Lineage (NCBI taxonomy): Eukaryota > Viridiplantae > Streptophyta > Magnoliopsida > Sapindales > Meliaceae > Trichilia > Trichilia minutiflora. The sequence goes on along the minus strand of JAVXUL010000015.1, from coordinate 3,054,966 downwards.
TTCGCGGTTAAACCGCAGAGGAGATCGAAATTATCAGACACCACGTGCCAAAGGTCAGTAAAAACTATTTCTTTGCTTTCTGAATCTCATGAAATGCAATGAAATTTGCTTTGAATGTAAGTTCTTTGATGGGTTATGTTGTATAATGGAACCGCTCATCGTTAGAAATTGAAAGTTCTGTTTTTATGACTTTTAAGGCGATGGGAAGGATATTTTTTTGTTGGTTCTTGGTGTACAAATGAAAGATTTAAGTTTTTGATTTTATGAGTTTTTGGTTTAGCATTGCTTCGTAAAATAAAGACTTATGTACAAGCAAATGAAGATCGTTTGTGGATTATAATGGTTATGTCCTGGTGTTGCAGATACTGAAGGAGATTTATTCTCTCCTGGGAGATTTCCTCAAGATTATCCTATGAAGATTGTTTGGAAGAGGGGATTTATTCGACTGGTTCTTGTAGCTGGCATTGCGTGGATGCTACTGATCCTTCTTGTACTATTATTTCATGTCTGGTCTTGTCAATCTTCTGTAGCCCTTTTCTCAGGTATTCAATAAGATGTTAAAGTATGGTTTGAGGTTTGTTTCTGTAATTTTGAATTTTTTTCTTGGTTTATTCACTATTAGCATTTCAGTCACTAGTAATTTATTCTCAGTTAGCTACTGACTAAGCACTAAGCAGAAGAGAAGAGAAGGAAACAGAATATTTAATCTCATGCTGCTTTTCATTCTGGGATAATTTGTCAATGTTAGAATTTTGTGAATAAATCAAACATTGGTTTAATTCCTCAATTTCCAGTGCTTGAATTCTTGACTGCGACTGATGTGATTGGCTCAAAATTTATTTGGTGAAAACTTTCTGTTTGATTTAAGGTTTTGAATTAATATTATGGTTTCTTCTTGATGTGCAGCTATCTGTAACAAAGAGGGCAAGGTATTTATTGTGTTAGACACCATGGGACTTGTTCCAAAACCGCAACACCGTAAGATGATGGCTACATCTCGTCTTTGCAATATTTTTCTCTTTGTTGTACAAGAAACTAATATTGATTCTGGCCATGTTAATTAGGTTGTCCAATTCCAGTTGCAGATGACCCTGACAGAATTGTCATTCCAAAGGAAAGAACTCCTGACACAATCGTCAAAAATCTAACCTATTTGGAGTATGAGTTGGTGGGTAATGGATCTCAATCAGCCCCACTATTTGGAGGACATCAAAGCTGGTCACAAAGAGAAGAGAGTTTCAAATTAAATTCTACGATGAAGGTGAAATTAATTTTTCTACGCACACTATGCATCTTACTAGCTGAAACATAAGACAAGAATGTGCCTCATTAAAGGAATTGAATGTTGTTTGGCAGACAATGCAGTTGTTAATTTCATGAACTCTTTTAGTTGTTTATTGGCATTTAAAAGTTTTGTCACTTTACAATTCTTTTTTCTTCAGGTACACTGTGGATTTATGCGTAATGGTGGAGCCAAAATGGCTCACTTGGATGTCAAATATGTTAAGAAGTGTAAGTTTGTGGTCGCATCTGGGATTTTTGATGGATATGATGTACCTCATCAGCCTTCAAACATAAGTGGCCGCTCTAAGAAGCTCTTCTGTTTTCTTATGGTGGTGGATGAGGTGTCTCTTAAGTTCATAAGGGAGAATGTTACCATCAAGGAAGATTCTGCAGGAGGAAAGTGGGTTGGTATATGGCGTCTTATTCTACTTAAGCATCAACCTTACGACGAGCCCAGAAGGAATGGAAAGGTTCCTAAGATTTTAACCCATAGGTTATTTCCTCAAGCACAGTACAGCATTTGGATTGATGGTAAAATGGAGTTGATTGTTGATCCATTGCTAATTCTTGAAAGGTATAATCTTATTTGTGAAGCTAATGGAAATAAAAATTTTAAATTCTATGATTTTTTATGCTCCTAGTTATCTGAAAATGAAACCACAATTCAGTTTAGTTCAACAGCTTAAAAAGGGCTGGTACGAAAAATTTTATTTTATTTTTTGCATTTACTACATATGAATTCTCTTTGTTCTGCAGATACTTATGGCGTGGAAAGCATAACTTTGCTATTGCTCAGCACAAGCATCACCGCAGTATATATGAGGAGGCAGATGCAAATAAGAGAAGGAAACGATATGCCCGACCTCTAATTGATTATCACATGAAAATTTACCACTATGAAGGAATGGAGCCATGGAGTATAAAGAAAAATACCATTAGTGGTAAGAACAATGTGGCACTTTGCACTCAATATTTGCTTTCTCCTTCCTTGGTTTTATGTGAAATTTGAACATATGGCCTCAGGTTTTGTCATTAACAATACATTCACTAGCTAACCTTATCATTGTTCTGCCTGAATTCTCTCTTGGAGGGAAGACTGTAACCTCAATGCCATCTTGTAGGACCATGGAAGTTGATCCCTTTGAAAGACCAACTAATGGTTTTTCATTTAGGCTTTTTCATTTGCACTCTCTGTTCGTGTTAGTGATGATATTCCATGTTGCAGATGTACCAGAGGGAGCTGTCATCATACGTGAACATACTGCATTGAATAACTTGTTTAGCTGTTTGTGGTTCAACGAGGTCAACCTCTTCACACCCAGAGACCAGCTGAGTTTCGGCTATGTTGTCTATAGATTAAAGGGTCTTTTCAAGTTTTACATGTTTCCAAATTGCGAATATAACTCACTTTTTGTGTTGCACCCACACATGAGAGAACATTCTTCTAAAATAGAGTGGGTAAAATCTCGGAATGAGTTAAAGGGGAAAGGTAGCAGTATGATAGAAACTAAGGGTGGATTAGGTTTGTGGACTCCATATCCAGGGAACCTTGATTCAGTCGTCTTGCCACCCGTAGCAAGAACATCAAAAGCAGGCTGAGATTCAGTACAACCCATTTGGTCCTTTCTCTAGTTCTTATTAATTCGTCTGTGTTGCTGAGGAAGATGCTGAATGCCGTTGCCACAGATTCCTTTCCTGTAGAGAGAATTGTATACTATATGGAAGGGGAAAAGGCGATTGTTGCAATCTGTAAGATTTTGTGATACGTGTTGAAAATTTGAACGACATGGGCAACTTTCCAACGCTTACTGTATAGAATATCTGAAAGTCATTGATGTTTGCAGACATGGGTATATGAAATTTTGATTTCTGAAAATCATTTCTCCTTTTTTAGGTCACTGTATCATTTACACATGGATGCAGAACGATTGTAAATCTTCGCTGAAGAGACTTCTAAAAGGACTTTTATATACGTTCAAGCACTTTCTAAAATCTGTGTTTCTGGGACTTGTTTGGTATATACCCTTTTAAATAGAGTTTTCAATAATAGCTTCGGAGCATATTTGTTTAGTTTTTTCTTTTAGTTTAAAAGTTAACAAGAAGTCTCTAGAATAAAATAAAGATTTAAAAATTTAAGATAAAATTATTTAATAAATTTATATATATATATATATTTTAAAAATTTATAAAAATTGATATTTAACTAAATTTTTCTTAAAAGATAAGTTAAAAAAAACTTAATTAAACAAGTAGCGAGAGTAAAGCTTTTACAAAAATTTTATAATTATTTGGTTGTAACAAAAATCTTCAAATAAAAATTATATAATTATTGTAACAAATAATTACTTTAATAAATGAATTTTTAAATATTATATGAAAATAAAAATAAAATAAAAATAATGCGGTTTTTGAAAAATTCAAAAATCTTCAAAATAATTGAGAAATCAAACCTAATACACACTTGTTCAAACAAACAGAATGATAGCACAAATTGAGATTATTATTTGCTAAATAACTACAAAAATTTAAATTAAGCCAAACACAATGGGGAAAACACCAAATTGTATTTTCTGGAAGAACACCAAATTATCCAACAGAGATAAAATTACAAATGAATAGAACGATAAAACAAGGACCTTGTACTGGCCCTGCTTTCAATTTGAGTCTGTATCCAATCCGGAGTCTGGGTAACAAACTAATAAATAGAAGATACAGGAATTACAAGATCTAAACAGTCTGACTAAGCCGAAAAGCTTTGCTTGGGGACCTCAACCAGAACTACACAATCTTTATTATTTCTGCTTGGAGAGATTATGCAACCTAGTACAGAAAAGCTCATGAAGAAACAAATTGCAGACAGAACCAATAAAGCAGTAGGCAAGTGAGGTATACTGTCTCGACAAGCTTGTTTGCTTCGTCAATTAGTTGCATCACGGCTGTAGAACTGGTCCAGGGTCTTTGCAGGTATACGGTTGAGAAGCTCACGAGGGAAGATGCGAAGAAGTGTCCATGCCAAATCAAGAGATTGGAAGATAGTCCTAGTGTCGTAAGCTCCTTGGGTAACAAACTTTTTCTCAAACTTGTCCAAGAATTCCAAGTACAGCTATTTATAACAAACAAAAATATCATGAGTTTTATAAGAAAAAAAACTTCATGTAAGATTAATAGAAGACATGGTGACATGGTAAAAGAAAGATACCAGATCCTCAGAAGAAAGTGCTTCCTCTCCAACCACAGCTTTCATGGCCTGGACATCCTTCCCAATGGCATAATTTGCATACAGCTGAAGGTTAAAAACAGTTAACAGAAATCAATCAATGACAAGGTTAACGGTGAGGTAAAAACAGTAAGCAAGATAAATAATGCTGTGATTATGTAATCAAACCTGGTTCGACACATCAGAATGGTCCCTGCGAGTCATTCCCTCACCAATGGCACTCTGCATAAATTATAGATTATACCATTAAAAAAATCCATAATGTACTTATCTTGATTGACAAGTTGGCACCATTCCAAGAAAATCAGTGTTCAAACATGCAAGAGATGTATTCTCACCTTCATCAGACGGGATAGAGATGGAAGGACATTAATTGGTGGATATATCTGTAAAATTCAGAATGATAAATCAGCTTCTTTTGTACCGATGCGACTAATATCTAAAGATAAGATATCAGGTTTCTTAAAGCATCAAAATGGACATTGAAATTCAATATCAAGCCAACCAAATCAGTAATCTTATCTATAATTTATCAGTCCATGGTACCATAAAGACAACTAAAATTTAACTGTAACATGTAGTCTTGAATTTATTGCCCAATCTTAATCTATTATTGAAAGGTCCACAGCAATGAGACTACTGTTCTCAGTCATGGCACCAAAGACAGAGTCAACCTTGATTTTGCTAAGGTCCATCTATAGAATGCTAATATTAGGACATTATTATAACATTATCACTTGTTGACATAGGCTGCACAAACTAGAGTACAGAAGTTACCATTTATCAAGGATCAGCTGACACTAAGGTGTATTTCAAGAGACTTTTTTCATCACAGCACCAACACACTCGATACATTTCACAAAATAAGCTCTATAGTCTTACCTGTCTGTTCTGGAGCTGCCTGTCAATGTATATCTGCCCCTCGGTGATATATCCTGTAAGATCTGGAGTAGGATGGGTAATATCTGCCAAAAAAACATTCATAAACAAATAATTCAATCCACGAATGTTTCCTTCCAAGGCCAGGAGTCATATGCAAAGCCAGTCAATATGGTTTGAGAATTTACCATCATTTGGCATAGTCAATATGGGAATTTGGGTGATGGAACCTTTTCTGCCCTCAATTCGGCCAGCACGCTCATAAATTTGGGACAAATCAGTATACATATAACCAGGATACCCTCTCCTTCCAGGGACTTCCTCTCGGGCAGCAGAGATCTGCATTAACAAACAGTAAGTTATGTCATGAAAAATTTTTAGAAGGTATTCAATTGAATTTTTATTTCAAAAATTCAAAAATTTAAACTTTCTACTACATGCAAAGGACTATGCCTATCTGCAAATATCTGGAACATCCATGAGCAATTGGCCAGAGAATGGTAAGAATCTTATATAAAAGTGCCATACTGCAAGTATTTGCATTGATTACCTCTCACATAAATACTAGAAAGTATAAAGCAAACATATGGAAGTTCTTTGTACCTCACGAAGAGCATCAGCATAAGAACTCATGTCTGTCAGTATGACAAGGACATGCTTCCCACATTCATATGCCAAATATTCAGCAGTTGTAAGAGCGAGACGTGGAGTGATAATACGTTCAATTGTAGGGTCATTTGCCTGTACGTATAATGGGAAAAAAAATCTTTAGGTGTAACACATTTGCAAGATGCATATGAAAGGAAACTTCCACTACAAAATGAAAAATCAATTGGTTGAAACAAATACGGACAAAAAGCTAATATGCAGTTTATTTGGGTACCAGATTCAGGAAGAGGGTCACTCTCTCCATTGATCCATTTTCCTCAAAATCACGTTTAAAAAACTGTGCAGTCTCCATGTTTACACCCATAGCTGCAAACACAATTGCAAAGTTGTCCTCTTCCCCACCCTGGAAATTCATAGAATTAAGTCAAATATTCAACCAGTTATGAGCACAATTGAAAGAACTGAAAAACTAGATATCAATGAGAAAATATTAAAAAACAAAGGTAGTATGCCAAATGGCTACCTAAAAGACACCTCATAACATCAGAAGCAAACAAAAATACTAGTGCACCTGAAGATAAAATGTTTAATACTTCAAACTACAGCATAGTGCAATTTTTAAAGCAATAGAGAGAGAGAATTGAACTAATCAATTCCCCATGCACCGTTGTATTAATTTAGTATAAATATGTAATTGTGCAAGTTCATTTCATCAAAAAGTCCCTGGGGAAACAAGTTACTAGGACTAGTAATATCATATTCATGTTAATTGAGAAAATATTTCAGCATATGTAATTTTGCATACTCATTTCACCTACAATTCCCTCAGAAAACAACTTCTAAGGACCAGTAATATTATACTCATACAAATTAAGTAAATATTTCAGCATAGCAAGCTGACTGTATTTTGTCTTCACCCACTAAATTGTTGTATATAAATTCAAGTATGTCGACTGGTGATCATGGCAAAAAGAGTCAAAATAATAATAAGGTTACCAGCTTATAGAACATCATCAATACACGTATGGGATTAATAAAAGCAGCATGTTACAAGCCAGTGATAATTAGGATGACAGTATACCTCAAGAAGATTTTCAGACTTCTCCAATCGCTTAACCAAACCTGCCTGACGACAAATCTGAGCAGCAATTTCATTATGGGGAAGACCAGCAGCAGAAAAGAGAGGAATCTTTTGTCCTCTAGCAATGGAGTTCATGACATCAATGGTAGAAATCCCTGTCTGTATCATCTCTTCAGGATAGGTTCTCTCACTAGGATTGATAGAGGCTCCTGAGAAGATGACAAAAGGAAAACAAAATTACATTAAATAAAGCAAGAACATGTTAGATAAAACTTTTCAAGTTTCATAAGGCAAAAACATGTTTGATAAAAACTTTTAGTAGCTTACCAAATATATCCAAGTAAGTCTCAGGCAAAATTGGGGGACCATTATCAATGGGTTTCCCAGAACCATTAAAAATGCGTCCAAGCATATCCACTGAGACAGGAGCCTTTAGAACCTGCAAAATATGAGTAATGTATTTTTTCATACAGAGGATAGATTCCCAAAAGACTAAAACTGCTAGATGATTAATGATCCCGCTCTCTTCTGATGTTGGTCTTCAGAAAAGAGACTCATTCAAGAGAATCCAAAGCAGAAGGTAACACTTGAGCCCCTAAGAAAACCTATTACAAAGGAATAACTATAACCAACATAATAGTTATCCATCTAGCCCGAAAATAACTTCTAGCTTTCTGCCAATTATGTTTTGCTCACCAGGCTGCGCAATACTATACCCTCAAAGAGATTACTTCATCAACAAATTTTAGATAGATAACTCCAACTTAATTGGACATCTATAAGTAGAACATATAAATCCTGTTACCATACCTCTCCTGTGAACTGGACGGTGGTAAATTTGTTGTCAATTCCAGATGTTCCTTCAAAAACCTAGCCAGCAAGTCACCAAATAAATACATTTTATAGGCGATAAATTCTTCATTGTTAATTTATAGGAGTAAGTGCTCCTAAATACACTTGCTCTTCGTAAAGAAAGGAAAAAAAAAGGTCAAAATGTGACAGTTCACCAATTTTCAGAAACTACACAGAACTGCACATTATGGAAACACTTGTTACCAAAGATGGAGAACATAGAATGATACCTGAACTACAGCTTTCTCCCCATCAACCTCAAGGACCTTACCACGTCGCATTGTTCCATCTCCTAATCGAATATTAACAATCTCTTCGTATTTGGGTCCCTAAAACAATCAGTCATGGACTGTGAAAATAAGCAAATTGAGAGTAGAAGATCAAACAAACATAACTCAATAATTTGGTGGAAGACAAGAAAATAATCTACCTTGACTTTGTCAAGAATAACTAGAGGCCCAGCAACTCCAGCGATTGTTCTATATTCTACAATACCCAAAAGATATAAGAATGCTTATTAACGTTTTATAGAACACCACTGTCACTAACACAATTAAACTCTGAAAGATTTATATAAAACAGAGTTGACAAAATCTAAGACTAAACTTCTTACTAGGTGAACCAAAAATTTTCAGCAACAGTATGCTTAGAATACATATAATAACTGAAAGAACAAGTAACATACCCAAGGCGACTTCCAACTCGTCATCTAAGTCATGATTGTTTTCTGGCACACCCATTTTCAAATCTTGCCTACGAAAGGAAATGAAAACAAATAAATTCATCATAGCCACCAATCAAAAGATTATTCATATTAAAAAAATAAATGTCATTTTAAGGGAAAAAATGATAACTAGAACTACATATTAAAACATTGCATCATTGAAGTTCGTTAATCAAAACCAAAAACTATATTATTCTCATAACTGCATAATTAACCCAATGATTCAAAAAATCAAAAATCAAATAACTTTCCTCTTCATGAATCGACGAACCAATAAGTCTTGAATCATATAACAATTGAAAAAATGAATTAAGCTAACATACTGGTGTTCAACTCTAACTGATAACATTAAAGATAAAAAATTCGAGCTTTATAAGGCCTTTCGTTTTCCCGTATTTCCCAGTAACTAAACTAGAAAAACAAGATAAAATCTCGATTCCACATCAACACAAATTCAAAACAAAATAAAAATAATTAATAGTGACCTAACTCTTGATCAGTCGCAGGATCTAATGAAATCAGGCCCCATTTTTCTTATACCGAGTGGAATTAAACGAAATTAAACTAAAATAAATCCATAAAAATTGAAAATTTAGATAAGAATTTGAGAACTGGATCTAAAAAGAGCCGTACCTTTGTGTTTTCTGATCCCCGTGTGTGTGAGGGAGGAAGGGGGCAAAGAGAAGGAAATAACCACAATAGAACAATGAGTGAGATAAATGGCAATTTGGTAATATTTTCCAAATAAGGGGACAAACATGTATAATTGTGTACCACAAGATACAACGTGCCGTCTCATTATTGGCTAAATCTCGCCAGATCAGAAAAAAGCTGCACGAAATGTAGCATCTGTTATTGTAAGTGGCACTGATGGCGACACGTATCAGGATACCGAAGGTGAAGGGGGTCCCACAATAAGTTTTCATGTTGGGAAGAAATCCAATAGAATTTATGGTAATAATGTAATACGGTTTAGTAAATTATTATGTAATTTTTCTTTTTATTTTGTGCTTCATGGAAAAGATATTGAATGCAATAAAAGTTATTATTATTATTTTTTTCAATTAAATAAAATATACATAGAGAAGAAGCTTTGTTTATTGCAATGGAAAACCTACATTTTGTATTATTCTTCCTGTAATTTTGTTTTATACAAGTCAAATGAAAAATCATTGTTTTGGTATATTATATTTCATATTAAGTTGCTTTAAAATGTTAAATTTTAAAAAAAAATTAGGGGTATAAAAATATAAGGCATTATTGTTTCATTTTTGTGGCCAAGAATTCTTGCTTTGAAGTTATCTCTTAATTAATTAGTTATAATTTATTGAATTAGAAATTAAATATATTGTATTTACAGTAGGACAATTTTAATTTTTCTTTTGAGATATTCGTACATGCAACTATAAGCCATGTCAATAAAAATATAGTAAGAAATTGGTATAGAAATATAAATAAAAGTTTATAGTAGTTGAAATGGCCATAAAGCGACCGCCATCTTATATATGAAAAATGATATATTGTTTGGTTCAAAATCAAACGGCAAACTTCAGACTATATATTATATGAATGTGAGTCCTGTGTCTATAATTTAAGGATATAACTATAATTTTATTTTTTTACTGTACATATATTTGTCCTTATTTCATACACCGTTAATATGTCAACACAGTTTCATATTTATTTTGGGGATTCGAATTTGTTAAGATGGAGTTTTGAGGGCATGAATGCAGGGATCTCAACGTAATTAAAAGTATGTTTTACTTTAGTAGGATTCCAATGATATTTTCTAGTTAAGGGAAGGATTTGGGAGAAAATGTATAATTCGTTCGGACAAATGGGTTGAATCGTTCGAATGAATTCTTAGACTCAGATTCGTTCAAACAAAAGGTGAAACGTTCAGATAAAATTTTGAGAAATTCTCTAAAAAACTTTGGTCCCAAATTCGTTCGATCGAATAGTGATTCATTTGGTCGAATCGATGGTGTCGTTCGAATGAATGTTTGATATTTTGAACGAAAATTTGGGGAGCTCTCTGACTTCGAAAGTGTTAGCTTGGTTCGATTGAAACATAGTTCATTCGACTGAATTCATATTCAAATCTTTTGCTCCTATATTTATAAAAAGGGGATTGAGCCCTAATTTTTACCGTTCTTCTCCTTTCTCCCTCTCTTTTCTCTCTTACGCTCACGTCTTCTCTATCTCCTTCATCTCTCACCCATATTTCATCAAATTTATGATTTCTCTTTACCTGTCGACCATATTCCTCGCGTCTAGCTACTTAGGAGTGTCATTTTGGCAATAGAAGTGCGGAAAATGAAAAGAGGAGCTAGGTTTCGAGAAGGAAATTTGGGATTTTCTGACTTCCGAGCAAAACCGAGGAAAATCGATCATACCACGAGGTTCATCGCATCATTTCTAACATGTCTGCATATTTTGTTTTGTATTTTATCAATTTTTGTTCGTATGGATTTTACTGTTCATCCAAGGAAATTTTGGTTATATTTATCGTGTACATCTAGATTTTAGGTGTTAAATAAGTTGTAGTGAGGTCGAGTAACTCACTAGGAAGTT
>JAVXUL010000015.1:2984763-3017648 GCA_035590515.1 Trichilia minutiflora | reverse complement strand
TGTGACACGAATACGACCCGTTTATTATTCGTGTCAAAATTTTTAAATCCGAATCCGTTTAATTATATCGAATTCGTATCGAATAATCGTGTCGTGACCCAAATTGCCACCCCTAGATTCACCCATCCAAACCCCTTTCCCGTTCCATACATACTACTGACTCAAACACCAATGGATATCAAAGAAGATATTCGTACTATAATTTGTTTTTGTTTTTTTTAGTTTTATACACCCAACCTGCAAATAAGCATAGGCATTGAAAAAATATAGCTTATGTGCATTATTGCAAATCAACCTGGCAAATTCCTGGACAGCCGTCGTATATTGTACTTTTTCTCTTGCATTATAATTATTATTAAGTGAATTTAACATGAATGCATATTTAGACAAAGATTATTAGATGAGGTTACCGATAACATGGTACATTATTAGCCCCATCTAAAGTTTTCTCAGTATGATATGTCTTGGAGATTTTTTTTTTTTCTAATTCCTCATGGACTATATCGATCGAAATGTCTTTGGATATTACTTATGAATTTTCGCACTCACCAATAACAATAGAATTGGCGATAATCCCATTGATAGATTCTCGAGAGAGCCTCCCTTTGAAATTAACGACCAAAATTGGCCTAATGACTCTTTCTTGCTTTTTATAAGTTGTTCTTAGTGTAAAGGACTTTGTTATCTCTGTTAGCCTAAGTAATAAAATTGAAGTCAAAATTACATCGAAGAATTATAATTTTGAAGTTAAAAATTTAAGAATGACCATTGCAAAATTAAAAAAAAAAATTATATACCGTATATTAAAAAGAAAATGTAACATGGCAATACGTATCTATTCGTCCAAATAGGTTAGATTTATGTCTATTTATCCCATGTATGTCTATTTGTTAGTGGATAAATTGTTCAAATCATGTTAAACAACTATCGTACCTTCCTATGTGGTACGACGTCTTCAATTTGCTTCTTCAAATTATAATCGTTATAATGGCACATGTGTAATTGAAAATACGATGTTTGGAAAAAAATCAATCAACTTCCCCGCATTAAATTTTGTCAAATTTCAGCCACCCATTTTTTTTAATCATTGGCTAAGATTCGTCCACATTGTAATCAGGGGGTGATTCATTTTTTTCCAAACATCTCATGAGAGAATTTGGAATTCCCCCATGAAAATATCCCCCTTAACAGCTTTCATATAAGAGTTTGCCTAACTTGTATATTTTAATCAAGTTGGGGCCCATGCGAAGTACAGTTGTTCCGTAACGAATGTAGTGGAGTCTGGCTCAGTAGGTTGTTCTTTATGGTCTGCTGATGGCACTTAAAGTATTGTTAATGATTTTTAAAATTAATTAGGGTTAAGCATGCTTTAATTATCATATAAGGTATTAATCAAGTAATTAATTATTAATTACTAACTTTAAGTATTTAAGAGTAAAGAAATGAGTTCTAAAAAGATAAAATCTCCAAAAATTGATCCAATCTCCTTTACTTTTTTTCTTGATCAAATTATTGAAAGAAAAAAACTCAAAAAACTTTTTTGCTTTCTTTTTCAAGATGAAAAAGCTTAAAGAAAATGATAAAATTGTCATATTTATAAAGCCATCTTAATGATTATTCTATTCATAACTTATAGGTCACAATTAAATCTTAAGCTTGTTAATCAAGTTTCAAAAAATAATAATAAAGTGAAATAATAAATTTATCCTCGTTAAATAATTTAATGCCAAACTTATCTTACAATCAGTCAAATCGATTTTCATCAACTTTAATTAATTCTATTTAAATTTTTAAATATTAATGAAATATTATAACTTACTATAAGTTATAATCGGATCAATTTATCAAATTTTCGGAATCGTTAAATAATTTAACGTGTAAACAATTTATAATTTTTGATAGCAATTAACAATATTAATTCTCTCTTAATATTTAGGAAGAAAATAAAAGATTTTTGTTTGTAACCTTTTGGGTTCAGTGTGGAATTAACCGTGAGCCTAAATCGATCTCATTAATTTTGTTTCGAACTTTTCAAATGCCCAACGACTATGGTTAATATCTAACAATACGTTATAATCTCTAAACCATAATGAAAAAAATCTTCATCGAATCTTTAAATACTTGTTGTACGTACCGTATGAGTAATATTCTTTCGTCGTCTAATCTCGAGTAAGTTAGGGTTCACAGAAAGTCAAAATCCTAAAATCGATGCCTGTACAAACTATCAGTCATTACGTGCTGAACTCGTCAATACGAACTCTTTTATATGACATTTATCACTACCTGGTCAGGCTTTAGTGCTTCAGCCGTTTACTAATATCTGTCTGAAAACTCAAATCCTGATCGAGTGAACGATAACTCAAAACTCATATATCGAGTCGACAAATCCTATGTTGACTGTCATTCATATCCCGATACAAATAAAGTATGATCAAACCAACTTCTTATACCAAACATGATTAATCCCGTACTTATACACCATATGAACCATGTGCATCTATATCAGATAACGATAATGACCTCTCAGGTCAAAGGAATACGTTGCACACTAATACAATCAAATAACGAATTATTGACTACATACTTTCTATGTGATTCATCATTTCTGTGGTTATATTCAAAAAAACAGTTTTCATTGTTAATCCACACTAATATCCTAACGACATGTCTTACATATTATCCGTACTAATATTATTTCATGATATTTATCGAAAACATCTATTATACTTACTGTATAATACCGATGCTTAATCGATATTACATATGTAAAAAATATTTTAGATAATTTAATTATTAAAGCATTTATATATGTGCTTATCATTAATACGATAGATAAAAAAATAATATACATATATAAATAAAAATAATTTCTTTTATTAATATACATATTCTGTATACATAATCCACAAATATAATAAAATATACTCTAAAACCTATACTACCAATGATTTCTAGTACATACTATACCATCACGCACGGCCTGTGTTAGGTTAGCTAGTGGTGCTGTTGATTATTTGCCTCAGCTTCTGCAAATTAATGTCCACATTTGATTTGAAGAATTCAAATTGATTCAGCCAGATTTTAGGAATTTGTTGCTTATAGAAGTTATGGCTATCAATTAGCATTTATCTCCTTTAGCAAATATTTATGCCCATCGATTATGTTTTTGTATTTAAACACATTTATACCCATCAATTATATTTTTGTATTTAAGCACATTTATGTCCATCAATTATGTTTTATTTTTATATTTAAGCACATTTGATTTTAATGAGAATTATTCGTTTGCTTCTGCATAAAAATCTTCTCTTCTCTGTTTTCATATATTATGATATAACATTTGTTTAAAAACCAACAAAGAGCTATCCTCTAGCCATAACTAAAGTTGAGGAGTCCGGCGAACATACTATTTTGGGTACTGGAGAGTTGTATTTGGATTCAATTATGAAAGATCTGAGAGAGCTCTATTCTGAGGTTGAAGTGAACGTACTTACTTTATTATATCTTGTTTGATGTGGGATTATTTGAGGCATCTTCTTTGTTGGATATTTTAGTAGTAGTATGCATGCTTCACTTCAATTGTAGGTGGCCGATCCCGTTGTATCATTCTGTGAAACAGTAGTGGAGTCGTCATCAATGAAATGTTTTGCTGAAACTCCCAACAACAACAAAAAAATAACCGTGGTACCATATAATTTGTATTTGATCCTGGTCCTTTTGTAAATCAGAATCAATTCATTCTTTTATGTAGTAAGGCTTCTTAGGAACCTGTTCATTTGCCAGTTTGCGGAGCCATTGGAGAGAGGACTGGCAGAGGATATTGAGAATGGTGTTGTAAGCATTGATTGGAGTCGGAAGACACTTGGTGATTTCTTCAAAACAACATATGACTGGGATTTGCTTGCAGCACGATCCATATGGGCATTCGGCCCTGATCGGCAGGTCAGATAGATGATATACTCTCAAGGGAGTTATTATAATCTTGTTTACTATTTACCTTTGCACAGTATCTCAATCCCCCTTTTCAGTTATAAGCCTAACTTTAGGCATTTGAATGTAATATGTTTTTGTAGGGACCTATCATTTTATTAGATGACACACTCCCGACTGAAGTTGACAAGAACTTAGTGAATGCTGTTAAGGATTCCATTGTTCAAGGGTATTGCATTATATATTTTCAATTCTTTTTCTACTATTTTTGGCTATAATTGTTGCTTACCACAGATTGTTTTATCACCTTTTGAACAGATTTCAGTGGGGTGCTCGAGAAGGACCCCTCTGTGATGAGCCCATCAGAAATGTCAAGTTTAAAATAGTTGATGCAAGGATTGCACCTGAACCTTTGCATCGAGCAGATCATTCCCACAGCTCGACGTGTGGCCTATTCAGCTTTCCTTATGGCTACCCCACGGCTTATGGAACCAGTGTATTATGTTGAGGTAAATGCATACTTGTTGTGCCATTCTAAAAATGAGATTGCCATATGAACTACTTAAATGGAGGTGAAGGCTATGAGGCTTGAGCATGAAACTCTAACTAGAGTGCTCTCTGATCTATTTCTATTACTTCCTTTTGATATCATCTTATGTACATGCTCTCTCTCTCTATGTTCGTTTGTGGAGAATTTCTGAATGTTACCAAATTGAAAGCTATAAGCAATGTCTCTAAAATTCAATTGAGCTTTCCTTCTTTATCTTTATCTTTTCTGTTTTACTTTTCCTGTTGCCAAGTAGTTTCTCTAAAATCCAAATGAACCTTCCTTCTTTATCTTTATGTTTATCTTTTCTGCTTTACTTTTCTCCCTCGGATGTTGAATTTGATGGAATTCAGGAGACAGTTTTGTAGACAACAACTAGCCCAACTGAGTTTTGACGCCTTTCTGAGTATGCAATTACCTTTACTACTGGCGTTTCAGATACAAACTCCGATCGATTGTGTCTCTGCAATCTACACGGTGTTATCTCACAGGCGTGGACACGTTACAGCTGATGTTCCTCAACCGGGAACTCCATCTTATATTGTTAAGGTTTGTTTTAAGAAAACTTATATTGTTCTTTCACTCTTCACAAGTCTCAGAATCATTCTTTTTATGCCTTGGTGTTTGATAAGAGATACATGCATGTTATAAGTATTGATTCATTCATTCTTATTGGGCTGCAGGCATTTTTACCTGTGATAGAATCATTTGGTTTTGAGACGGACTTGAGATACCATACTCAAGGACAAGCATTTTGCCTCTCTGTCT
Organism: Trichilia minutiflora; assembly: GCA_035590515.1. NCBI lineage: Eukaryota > Viridiplantae > Streptophyta > Magnoliopsida > Sapindales > Meliaceae > Trichilia > Trichilia minutiflora. The sequence continues at coordinate 3,012,403 of JAVXUL010000015.1, read as the reverse complement.
TTGATCATTGGGCTATAGTTCCTGGAGATCCCCTGGACAAGAGCATGGTTTTGTGGCCACTTGAACCAGCACCAATCCAGCACCTTGCTCGTGAATTTATGATCAAGACAAGGCATAGAAAGGTACAGCTCTGAAGTTCAATCCCACCCCCACCCCAAACTCAATTGACGGATATGCACAGAATAAATTTTTGATTAATTTGAGAAATTAATCCTGAATTTAAGCACTAATTTCTCGTCTTTCGGATTTTTCCTTGACCGTTGCAGGGTATAAGCGAAGATGTGAGCATCAACAAGTTCTTTGATGAGGCCATGGTGTTGGAACTAGCTCAGCAGGCAGCCGATCTTCATCAGTAGATGATATGATATAAGCAAGTTCTCTCATAATCATACATCAGCAATCTGATCCTACTCAGACCGCGTCTCAAGTGGATTGTTGCATGCAATTTTATCATGCCGCTCTTCTCTTGAATTTCAGACGTACAAGTTTTGCCGATGGTGATAGCTATCTATTGCCAAGCTATTAGGTTGTTAAACACACCACTAACACAACCCCTCAACTGATCTCAGTTCCCAGAATCCAGTCTTTGATTGTATTATTCACCATATGACTAAATTTTATAGGATCTCAAGGAGTAAATTGCTAATTTTGCTTGCTATAAGAAGTGATTTTATGAACTAAACTATTGTCGTTTGTATAATTGTATTCGCTTTTCTTCACGAGTGATTAGCAAATTTATTCTATAAAATGTTCAATTGTGACTTTAAATCATTCTACTTCAAGTTGAAGAAACCTGGGAAAAAAATTGATCATGTGAAGCAAATTATACAGGTAGATCCCTGAGTTAAGCACCATTATTTTCATGTCAATCAAAAATATTTCTCAAAAAAATCTTTGCTTTTGAACGAATTTTTTATTATTCAGTACGTCCGTGAAAGATAGTCAAAGGGGCATTTTAGAGAAAACAAGTTCCTCTGTTTCAGATTCGGACATGACCAAAACTATTAATTTCGTGCACATTTTTTTGCCTCAGAATCTTCCCGTCTTTTCTTCTTCCCCTTCTTGTTATTGTCGTACTTCCCGAAACTCTCGTGGGTTCTTTTTTAAATAATTTTTCGATCAGGATTTGTAGAGATTAATTTGCTTGGGACCCCGAAAGAAGAACAATAAAAGAAGTCAAACTTGTTGGTGTTCATACGAAATCCTGATCACATTTTTCGCCATGCGAAATCACTTTGTAAGACAAACCTAATCCCAGATCCAATTTTCTACCGAAAAATGCTGCAACCCCAAGAGGCCACAACTCTAGCACCAGGTCTGAATCTTTTCCCAATCCTAAAACCCCCAAACAGAACAATAACTTTTCACCAAATCACAGCTTTATTGATCACCTTCTTCGCTTACGCTTCATTTCATGCCTCTCGTAAACCTCCCAGCATTGTTAAGAGCGTTCTTGGACCACCAGCTCTTGAAGACTCGAACTTGAGCTCAAATGATTCAGGATGGGCCCCCTTCAACGGCTCAGATGGGACACACAGGCTTGGTGAGCTTGATTTAGCATTTCTTACTTCATATTCTATTGGGATGTATTTTGCCGGGCATGTTGGTGATAGGATTGATTTAAGGTTGTTTCTTGTATTTGGAATGGTGAGTAGTGGTTTGATTACGATCATATTTGGTTTAGGTTATTGGTTTAGTGTGCATTCGTTTGGTTATTTCTTAGCTGTACAGGTTTTTGGTGGTATGTTTCAGTCAATTGGTTGGCCTTGCGTAGTGGCAGTAGTGGGGAATTGGTTTGGGAAAGAGAAAAGAGGGTTGATAATGGGAATATGGAATTCTCATACGTCAGTTGGTAACATTATTGGGTCTGTTTTGGCATCTGGGGTTTTGGAGTTTGGTTGGGGCTGGTCATTTGTAGTGCCCGGTTTTCTGGTGATCCTTGTTGGTTTTTTTGTGTTTTTGTTTCTTGTTGTGAGACCTGATGATTTAGGGTTTGAGGCACCGGGAAAAGAGGTTGAGATGATGAATGTTGAAAATGGAGAGAAAGCTGAAAATGAGGAAGTGGGACTTCTTGGTTCTGAGATTTCTCCTCCGCAAGGAATTGGGTTCTTTGAAGCTTGGAAGTTGCCCGGTGTGGCACCTTTTGCATTTTGTCTTTTCTTTTCGAAGCTGGTGGCTTACACTTTTTTATACTGGTTGCCATTCTACATTGGCCACACAGGTACTTATTTACTTAAATTGGCTGACGATATCTATTGAGTGAATTGGCTAGTTTTGTTTGATGCATTAATCAGTGTGGAAATATATTATCTTGATTGGTGGTATAGTAGAAAAAGATTATCATTGGCTCAAAGAACAGTGTAAATTTTGAACATTCCAAACTTATATTATACAATTACTTGTGGATAGTGCTTGAGCTTCTTTCAATTGTTTGCTTATGTATGATGGATTAATATTCAAACCTTTGGATACTAAAAAAAAAAATTTACATTTTGGAATTTTTGGAAAGGTCTCTGATAGATATAATGGTTATGGCAATGCTTCAATTTTTCTTTGAACTTTCCATCGAAGATGACACATTTGCTGCTTAAAGTGGTTTCTATACCCTAGAACGTTACAGTTTGTATGATTGGGACAAATTAAAAAGCTTTCTGATTATTTAAGTGGTGAATATTCAATGAACTTGTCATGGAATTGCAGCTGTTGCCGGGGTGCATTTGTCACACAAATCTTCCGGGATACTTTCTACCATATTTGATATTGGAGGCATTTTTGGTGGAACTTTGGCTGGTTTCATTTCTGATGTGATTGAAGCCCGTGCCGTTACTTCAATTGCGTTCTTGTTACTATCGATTCCAGCCCTTATTTTGTACCGGGCCTATGGAAGTCTTTCTATGATCATTAATGTCTCACTGATGTTTGTTTCTGGCTTGCTAGTAAATGGTCCATACTCTCTTATTACAACAGCTGTTGCAGCTGATCTTGGTACTCAGGATTTAATTAAAGGCAACTCACGAGCATTAGCTACTGTGACTGCTATTATAGATGGAACTGGTTCTGTTGGAGCAGCTCTTGGCCCGCTTTTGGCTGGCTATATTTCCACCCACGGATGGAACAGCGTGTTCCTTATGCTTATTGTAGCTATATTCTTTGCTGGAATATTCTTAGTTCGTGTTGTAAAAACTGAGATTAAAGAGAAGTTGAACGAGGGAAAATGGTTTTGGAATGGCATAACCTCATAATAGCAGAGAATTCTGTAGTTAGGTCTATACAACTTTTCATTCCACAAATAGAAGAGTGGATATCATAGAGGAAACAGTACATAGGTAAAGCTTTGAGACCATTATACATGTTTGCCGATTTTTATCACATTCTGATACAAAATATTGAATATGTATTGTATTCGATTGTACGGGTACTGAGCTATTGGCATTAATTCATTTGGGATGAAATTTTTACCCTTTTTGTTTTTGGAAAAGATGAAATTTTTACTTCCTCATGTTTAGATTCAATTTTCTGTTCGCAATGAGTAAACTTACGAAGAAGTGAGCATTTGCTTCTTGTTCTAACAATAAAAAAGAAGACCAAAATTCAAATACTTATATTTATGCATAAAAGAAAGGATATTACAACAATGGAATTGTATAGGTATAAATCAAATCCTATTTCATGTATACAAAGATTGTCCTATGAACGATATTTATCATAATTTTCAGTGATAGTACGATTGAATTTCCTTTTATCTTTTCCTCTTGGAAACTTGACTGACAAGAGGAAAGGAACAGTGGCAATTTCTAGTTCGCCAATGAATTTATATATGGAGTGTTACTAGTAACTAGTTCTCTCCTTTAATTACAAAAAACCCAAAAAGGTAAGCATATTGAAAAATTGTTATCCTTCTAACAAGCATTTGAGATTCTGAATCACTTCAGCAGAAATACTTTTATGAATTTTTGCCCTTTGTACAATCACTGGTGGAGGTGGCTCCAAGTGAAAACTCACCATTACAACTGTCAGATTGTCTGTTGCTCCTCGTTTTATTGCTTCCTCAACTATCTGCTTGCAACACAACTTCAAATCGTTATTCTCTTGGAGTCTCCTCCGGGCAAAATCTACTGCGTTTTGACTAGAAAAGAAATCCCATATCCCATCACTACCAATGATAAGAAATTCATCCTCCTTGGTCAGTGTTAGCAATTTGAGTTCTGGTTCGGCACTCAAAGGCCCACCTCTTCCTTCTACTTCCTTCATTCCTTCGAGGTGCCAATCACCCAGGGCTCGCGTGACACCTAGCTCATCGTTCAAGTAACCTTCATTGACATATCCACCTAATGACTGAACCCGCATCCTTTCTTTCATGCAGCAAGGTCTGTGATCCTTTGATAGTTCTACAGCTGCTCCATATCGTGACAATACAGCTCGACAATCCCCAGCATTTGCCACAAGCAAAGACCTGTTTAAAGGACCATATTTTTTCAAATAAAGTACATTCTACAAATGGAAGGTCAAAAAACATGTGTTCTTACATTTGTCACCAAGAAGATGACAGAAAATGTTTACAGTCTCAGCCATGAATTCTCCTGGCCAAATTCACTACACTAAACATCTACAACAAATTGCAATGACTTTCTGTACGTTATTTTCTCATTTTTCTTACTTTCTAAAACATATGTGCCTATATTCTAAGTGATCACTCTAAGATATAATTGCAATAGTAGAAATTGAAAAGAGCTTACCCCCCATATATCATTGCAGTAAGTGCAGTTGTGCCAGAAGACAGAGTGGACTCAATAGAGCATGACCTTAAAAATGCTGCATCAGTCTCTATAAATGACCTTGTGACCACTTTCTCAAGCTCTAAAGGGAAATCAGCATCCTCAACAATAACCCTAGGCAAATGGTCACGGACAAAATGTGCTGCATCCTTTCCTCCGTGGCCATCAAACACCTGCTCCACAAAGCAATTAGCTTTGGAATTAGGAATCAGAATCCAACATTTACATTTTAATTTGCTTATTGACTTTTGTTTTTTGACCATAAACTAGCTCACAATTGAACTATCAAAGCTATGCTCCCATCATCAAAACAAATATATTTTTAACAGGATGGGTGTGCAAGTTTCAGTAAGTCAAGGAATTCAGGTGCAAGAGCATGTTCTACCCTTAAATAATTCTTTCTTCGAAGTTTAAGCTGTAATATTAAAATTATCTACAAACAACATCAATGTCAAACGTATGATGTGTTCTTGTTTAGTTATTTTTATATCTCCACTTTTTCTAGAGTCGAGAACTGTGAACTTACAGACACTGGCACATACTAATAATGGATTAAGGACCTATTGAATTATGCTACATACTCATTGTAAATAAATAAGGTATCTAAAAAGATTGATGTGGTCTTGCAATTTTTTGATGGTGTCATTAATGTTATAAAGGGTAGCAGTGTTGAGTTTTCAGACCACATCAATTTTTTTAGATGCCTTATTTACCTGCAATGAGTAACATTATTAAATTTTCAATTTGAAAGCAACTAACCAGTGTTGAATTATTCAACAAATTTGCAGGAAAGCCTCTCAATTTTAAACCCACAATGGTTTTGTTATCATCTTCTTGGTATTCTAACAGAAACTAACAACATAGTAAAAGTGAATCCTTCTGAAGTAAACAAACAACATAACAGGATAAGAACTAACCCCATAAAATGAAACAGATTCTTCATTCAGTACTTTATAACCAAACTTCTTAGCCAAGTCACTAATGCATACGCAAGTATCCTCCATATATGGACGCTCACCAATGTCACACCACTCTCCCGACCGCAAGGCAGGGACAAAGTTTGTTAACATGTTTTGTTTTCCTTCCATGACAACTGCTGTATCCTCACAAATGCTTTCAAACTGAAAGAAGCACAAAGATATCAAATTAGAGTGAGACAACTAGAACAATTAAAAGTTAGCGAAAAGATCAGTATGAAAATATTGAAATTCCAGAAAAGTTAGTTTTCAATGCCTAAAAGCCTAATTACAAACAGCAATGCGGAGACAGTTCTATTTTTATAACTATCTGAACTGTGTCTTAGACCATAAGGTCTTACAAAAGAAAATCCTATCTAATTACATAGAATATACCAAAAATGAAACAGAAAACAAATAATGTATCTCGGATACCCAAACATAGAAAAATATACTTTTTAAATACTAAGTGCAAAATGAGATAGAAGATGAATGATATAAGAATATAACTGCAACACTCATGTCTTTTTGTTATATTACGAAAACACCTCATCCAAACTGAATTACAAATCCATAACCAATAGAATAAAAGATTCTTCACTGCTTGAAATTGCTAAAAAACAGTGAAGCTCAATTACAAAAAAAATATATCTTCAAAAAATGATAGAACAAAAATAAACATTCGGGGTAGAAAAAAAGAATAAAAGAAAATCAATGAAAAAAAAATCAGATAAGTCTATCGAGTCCTGAACCAAACTGAATATAGAAAACAGCAAAAGCTGGATAAAAATCTACTGACTGATGACTAAGTAAAAGCTTAAGCTAAATAGGTACTTCCCAAAGTTTCATAATTTACAGATAAATAACTAAAAAAAAATCGAGAATCTTCAATCTCATGGAAAAAGAAGGGAAAAAAAAGCAGAACCCACAACTGAATTCACCCAGAAAAACATAAACTTGAGGAACAACCAACAAAGAAGAGGAATCTTACAGGAAACGAATTGCCTATACTGAGTTGATCAATAGAACTGATGATAGAAGCCTTCTTGTCCAAATTCTGCACCTGGTACCCACCAACCCGCAATGCAAAGGCCAAGAAGCTCGATTACGGCTGCTGTTGCAAGTTGGAGGAACCCGAAGCAGCAAAAACAGAAACAAAGAATCAAAACAAAATTTAATGGTTTGAAGAGGAGATTCTGAGAATATGCTTCTAATAAAGTAGCTGACAACTCGCAATGCAAAGGCCAAGAAGCTCGATTACGGCTGCTGTTGCAAGTTGGAGGAACCCGGAAAGTTATAAACTTATAATTACATAAAAATAATAAAATCTCATTATATAATATTCTTCTGTTGGGTTTCCACATAAGAACAAAAAAATACTCCAATTGTGTATTATCTTGCTATTCCCATCCATCCTAGATCAAATTTTGGAAGCACAAAATCAACCATGGGATGGGATTGGTTGGTATTATTTTTATTGGTAAATAATTGTTGCATCCAAAGTGTGAATAGAAGAAATCCATCTGTCTGTCCATCTGCCTAACACTCATCTTTGAGTTAAAATGGGATAAATAAACTTTTCCCTATCTCAAATTTTTATAAAAAAATTATATTTTTAAAAATTTTATCCATGATCTGATTATTCAAGTCTTAAATTCTATACCAACAAGCCAAAAAAATATTATGAAAAAGATGATCATGCTTTTCACAATAATAAAAAATCTTTTCTTTTTTCAAAGATTCAACTCAAAAAAGAGGAAAAGGATTTTCAGATTTTTATGATATGGTAAAATAGATATTTTAATTCTATAAATTTTACAAAAATTTTATAGATTTTATTCTTTTTTTTTTAAAAAAAAATCCATGATTGTAAATTTCTATAAATTAATGGGTTTTTTCATTTCTTTATTTTATTTCATGTCTCATGATTGTGAATTTTAATTTTTTATTATGTAAAAAAATGAAAAATTAAAAAGAAATGAATTTTTTTAATATTTTATAGAATTTATTAATCAAAGATAAAAGAATAATTTCAAATTAAAAACAAAATATGATTTCTCGAAATTTATTAACAACTATCGAATAAGAAGGGTGTATCAAGATATTTTCGAAATCGATTGAATTTTAGTGTTTATTTCATCAAATTAAGAAAATATGTAAGTCCTTTTTTTCCTCAAAAAATAAGTAAAAAAATTACAATAATACCAACCAATCATTCATCACTAACCTAGAAAAGATGGTTCTTTGCATATGCCATCATACTTATCTTTTTGCTTTGTAAAAGGAAAGAATCCCTTTTGGTGAAAACTCATCTTCAACTATTTTCACCCGTAATGATTTTAATTAATTTCAAATGGGTTAATTTTTCTTTCGAAAAAAAAAAAAAGGGTTATTTCAATTTAAATTAGTTAATTTTAAAACAATTTTGATAATTATAGCATTATGCCATATTAAAAATATAAATTAAAAATTTTATCTAAATTTATTTTATATCAAAAGTGTCATGCAATTTTTTTAAAAAATATTTTTCCTATTTTGATTTCCTTTACAATTTCAAACCTTGACTTTCAATGGCCAGGCTAAAAAGGATGATAACCCATTGGTTAAATATCAATATAGTTAGCACTGGCAATGAAAGGGAATATGCTTTGGTTGCTTAATACTTGAAACTAGGGTTGGAATATGATTATGATATGGATTATTTTGTACCGATGGATGTTAGTGGAGACGTTGAATTATATTGCCACAAAAATTTTCAATAGATGTAATTTCCTAACAAACTCATTGATACTCTGTTTTCATTCATTTTTCAGTCTTAAGGCTTGCGCGTTGCCTTATCCAAAGAGACACTAACAAAAATGAACAAGACCACCCATTACTTCCTCAAAGAGGAAGAACAAGAATCGAAGAAAAGATAGCAATTAGAAGACATAATAATGCTAGAAGGATTTGGTGATGGGATAAATTTTAAGAGTTTACTATCAGCCAAAAAAAGGTAAAAGTAAATATTTATTATTTCTAAAATAATAATTTAAATGATTTGATGTTTTGCATAAAAATTGAGGCCGATTCTCCCTAATTCGCGTACAAAAGTTAAATAAATTTGGTGACAGACGATTAAAGGTGTCAATTTGGATAAACGAATCGTATTCGTATCGTGTCAATAAATTTATAATATTTTTTTATGCTCATCCGAATACGATTCATTTATTAATCGTGTCATCCATTTAATAATCATGTCATCTATTTATTAATCGAATCATTTATTTTTTAAATAAATACTATATCATAATATGATTGAATCATTAACTCGATCTAATCTATTCAATCCATTTAATTAATCAATACAAAATTTAATCTATTTAATTAGTTATTTATTTAATATCAAATATAAATAAATAAAATTATTATATAAATAATTATTTATTTATATATAATTATTCATTTAATTAATCGTGTTTTAAACGAATAAACGAATTCACAAGGTCAAATCCGAATTCGACACGATTATTAATCGTGTGACACGAATACGATCCGTTTATTATTCGTGTCAAAATTTTTAAATCCGAATCTGTTTAATTATATTGAATTCGTGTCGGATAATCGTATCATGATCCAAATTATCACTCCTATTCTCACACATGTTTGAAGAAGAATGAAAAAACACCCGTATATCGCTGATCTTTTAACTTTGTGTCGCATTCCGTTGCCCACCCTTTTAAATTGTGTAGGACTCCTAAATTTAATTATGCTTCAGTTCTCAAATTTTCACGTCGAAGGTTGCATCATTCAGCATGAAAAATTTAGGAAATCTAGCGCTCAATCAGAAATATTGCTAATTCCAAAGTCGAAAAGGGTGTTTCCCTAGGCATAAGCAAAATAATGACCAACTTTAATAAGCAAGTCATGGATAAAGGCAATCCATTGCCAAATAACGGATGGGAATTCCCTGTTCATCACCCCATGGAAATTCCCAGTCATCACACTATTTTTTAACGGATGGAAATTACAAAGAATTGCCCAATGAAACAGGAATACAAAAATGTCATATCACAAAATTATGGGCAAACATGAAAACAAAGAAATCCTAAAATAGTTACATAAACTTTGTCTCAGCAAGCTGCTTTGACTTAATATACAAACTACTTTGTCTCAGCGAGCTGCTTTGACTTGATTCAATATACAAACACACTAGCAATCCCTAAAGCCCCTTCTCTGATATCTGGGATCATGTGCTGAAATTTTCTTCAACCTGTGAGCCTTCTATATAGGACTCGTTCCTATCTTTTCCACTATTTGCACTGTAAGTCAGAAGGCCATTATACATCTTTAGAGAAGTCTTGGAGAATTCTACCAACGACCCAAAAACTGCAGAAAACCCAGTCTGAATTCCATTCAAAGTGATCCTTTCTGTTTCTTGCACACATTTTTGGTGTTTCTCCTTCTCAGCTTCCAGAATCCTTTTCAACATGTCCAATTGATCCTTCTTCTCTGTCAAGTACTCATTTTGACAGTCCATTGGAGTTGCCTCTACCTCTGATGACTTCATTTTCATGATTTTGGACTCGAGGAACCCGGTCTCTATTTTCTGGAATGCCAAGGTTCTTCTATCTAGTTCTTTTGCAATATTATCCACTTTCCTCTTCTGATCCTGTTCCTCACCTTGCTGATGCCACAATACTTTTATCTCCTTTGAAAATCTTTTCAATGCAATGGATACTGACTTATCTGGTAATTTCTCCATGGACGCTAACCAATCATGGCAGATGATGAGCAAAGGTGGTCCATCAGGTCGGTATGGTGCAGGTGAGTTGCTCCTACTCCTAGAATTGAATTCAACTTCAGGAACAAGGAATTTGGTTAGCCAAGTGTGTAGAGCTGCAACATATCCTTTCTGTGCTGCAACATACTCTGTAAAGCACGAACGCCAGTTTAGAAGCTCGGCCTCAAGCTGAATTGTGGCTAATCGGTGAGAGTCATTGCAGAATTTTCCAAATGTAGGACATGCTAAAGTTCTCACTTCAGAAATTATCTTGTTTTGGTTTTCATGGCATTCCCTCATAATTTTCCAAGCATTTGCTAGGCTGCACAGGGTAAAAAGGAAATTAAGAATATCTATCAATATGCAATTCTATTGCTTTCCACAGTTTTGAATTTCTTACCCTTTCAACAGTTCAACAACTTGAGGCTGTAATTCCTCTTCTCTGATTTTGTCAATTCTCTCTGAGATAGATTCAGCGCTCTTAATTGCAACCAAGATCTGTGCATATAAATCTTTCACTGCGGCTCTAGTTTTGTCCCCAAAGAAATCACCATCTCCTCTAACATCATGTTTTCTCAATCGCGAACATTTTCTCTCATAGATTTTCCGCGTCTCATCTCCAGCCTAAAGTTAGTAGAAAGAAACCATAATCTTTTAATTGAATTATAAGAGAATCAAACATCCCAAAAGTTGCAGGCAGTAACATTAATATTTACCTTAACTTGTTCATAGAGCTTCTTCTCCCAGGCATACAACCGATCTAATGTTGAAGTGTGGCTTCCGGATTCCATCACCCCACATTGCTCAAAGAGATCATTGTTGAACTCTTTCCATTTTGAAGAATTCTTGGAACCTGATACTACCAGGCTCTTGCAAGATGAAGGCTTGGATGAAGTCGAACGGTGCCATGTAATAGCTTGTTGCATGAGTTTTGTTGAGTTCTCTGCATCAATGAGGTAAGTTACAGAACATTTTCATGAGAAATAAATATTGATTCATGGTCTAGAGTAACAAAGTGAAAAAATTAGCAGACTTAGATAAAATGTTGCAAAAGAGAAGAAATGATGAGAAAGATTCAGTCCAGGGTGTGATCATAAAATTGGAGCAATTGAATCTTAGACCCAATTCTGTAAAAGCAGAGAATAATTCAAAAGAACTATCAGCATTTTGAGAAAGAATCATTTTGAGGTTTAATTTTATTATACATCGTTAACAAGAAGAAATTCAGCTAAAATCTTTGGGATTACTGAAGCTTATAAAACAATCTACTTCGACTGCAAAGAAAACTGAGCAAGCGTTCAGTAAACTGTGCTGTTAAAAGTTCTGCGAGTAAAATTACAATATAAGCTATTCTTTTAACCAGCTTATGAATGCACGTATCATTCCAGAAATTAAAAAGCAATGCTTAGAATTGATCCTTTTGAAAGACACATAAAAAGTGAAAACTTCTTGAGAAGTCTTTCGTTATATACAGAAAAACCCAAACTCCTACCAATAACCCTAATCAATAAAAATAACTAAACTGACCCACAATATGAAATCTTATGAATAAGATTAGAGGAATCAACAGTTACAGTAGTGGATCAAGAAAAAGAAAACCCAAAAGAAAAACAAAAACATTGAAGGACATTCTTCACTAACAACAAATTAATTAGTTTAGAAAGCTAAAAAAGTTATCTTTGGAAGCGTAAAGGTAGGAGATTCACAAAGCAATTAACGGAAGGTTATCCGTTTCTAGATGAAGATAACAGAATCAGGTCTATAACAGTAGACCCTCAAGCCAGGTTTCAGATTCTTCATGAACATTGCAAACTTGAAGTAAGATTCATATCAATTAAAATATTAAACAGAAAAGTGATATAAAAACCATACTTACCTTTTACTGCCTCCACATTTGATAGCAAATAGAACTTTTTAATCTCTAGCATCCTGGAAACCTCTTTGCCAGAATCATAAGCCCTGATAAAATGATCCTCAATATCCTTCAATGCTTCAAGCAGTTCTCTCCCTATTTCTTGGTTATCAATAATTGTAAGTCCTTTTGCCTCCACTTGGTTCACATTTACTCCATCCACCACTTTCACAGCACCAGTGTCTGTACTCCTCTCAGGTTCTTTGTGAATTATTTCCTCGGCCATCACACATTTTTTCTCTTCTTGTTCTCTGTCTCCTTCCTCTTCTAGATCTGGAATCCCTTCCTCTTCTCTCACAGCCCTCAACTCATCATCAGAAATCCTTCTGTAACCGCTTACAACTTCTGCCCTCACACCATCAAAAAATGGGTTGAAGAAATCCCACCCAAAATCTCTTTGGGGAGATGGTATTGGAGGTGGCATTTGCATTTGCATGTAATTATAGTATATACAAGCCTGCTCTTCCCTAACCACTTCTTCTTTGATCTCGTCTTCTTCCGCACAAGAATCTGAAGTTGTTGAAGAATTACATGATTCACAAGCAACGGTTTCATGGGTAGACTCAGTTGGCCTCTGTTCAAGAAACATGGGGTTGTTTATCACCGTTTGGTCAGTGTTTGATTGTGTTGAAGGAGAATCAGCAGTAGGAAAAGTAATAAGATACGGTGAAGCAGGTGAAGAATGTCTAGCAACAAATAGCTTAATAGCCGCAGATACAGCAAACAAAGCTTGACAATATTTACAATGTGCATCTGATAAAGCATCTCTTTTCGCTACAGTTAACTTCAGCTGGCGTTTTCTTTCCCTACAAATGGCTACAACTTCTCCTTCCTCTAGTTTGGAAGCAACGCAACCCATCTCTTCACGAGTAAAGTGAGAAAGCTGTTTTTTTTGGAGGAATCTGTCTATTCTGTAGCAGTATAAAAAATGGGGGTTGTGGGTCAAAAGGTGAAATGCTTAAGATTTTAGAAGGGTTTTAAAGAAGAGAAGAAAATGTAGCTTTTTGAGAAGTTCAACAGCAACCCATGACATATTTCGTTAAAGAAAGAACCATTTCTGCAAAATGAAGCACAAGAAATACTTTCAGAACTATATACATTTCACCTCATCCTCTCTCTCTCACACAGGAGCAATAGTAGAGTTCTTTCCCTCTTCAACTTCATGGGATTTCGCTACTCAAGAACTACAGCTGGTTCATGTTTTAACCTTGTTAGCAGAGAACACAAGTTGAGAGAGAGAGAGAGAGAGAGAGAGAGAGAGAAGGAGGAAGATAACAGTGGGTTGGGGCTCGAGAAAGAGAGAGAAGACATCTGAAAACACTATTTTTGTGTATAGTCATTTCATTTGATACATTACATAGTTGGGTACAACACTAGCAATACATTTTCCTCTTTCTCTCTCACTCTGGAGTCTAAGCTTTAGAAAACTAAACAAAGGAAACAAAAGCAGTGCTCAGTTTAGTGGTAGATTTTTTTGGGAAAAGACAGATGGAAAATGGACAGAATTGTGAGTAAAAAGAGGAGTCAAACATAAATACACTGTAATAATATTTAAAAATAGTAATAAACCGTATAGTAAAATCGACGGTGACCAGACACAATCACACAACACAGTCACTGCAGAGTAAAGACTGCAATGCAAGAGAAGGGAGGAAAGAGTTCTCTTGATTTGTCTGGTCTTTGGTGGCATTCATGTCTTGATTGCTGCTAAAGTAACTATTATTTATTTAAACTTGTAATAATGGAAGTATAATTATGCCACTTAAACTTGTAATAATGGAAGTATAATTATGCCACTTAATCTTTACATTTTGGTTTAGCTGCCGTTTTAGTATATATAATTATGGGATGGCAGCCATTTTCTTTGCTTCCATTGTTGCCTCCTCCTTCACCTCAGTCCCTCTGCAACTTTCATTTTGGCTATGGCATTAGATTTTAGAAATTAAATTTGGTATCATATTACTGAAATATTAAAAAAAAAAATTCTCTTTCATTGTGAAATTTATGAAGAAACTCAAAGAAAAAACAAAAGAGAGAGAAGAAGAAGAAGAAAGAAAGAAAGAAAAGGAAGCCCTAAGAGGTACGTGAGATCTAATCCACATGCTCATAACAACACTTTTTAAGTCAAAACTGGGTTCGTTCAACTGAACAACCTTCAAAATGAAACTACTCCAATTTAAACCTTTGTTCGAAGTCCCTTTCGGTCTAAGCATGAGCAACAAGCAACTGAGCAAGTACAATTCCAGCGCTTGCTCCATTTAAGCAGCCAATATGACCAAAAAAAATGGGATTTTTTCGTAAATCTCCCCTGTAATTTGAAAAAATTTAAGTTTACACAAAGATTTTTCTTTTTTCTACAGCTCAATTTAATATGAAGTTAATTTTGATAGGTCTTTTATTATGTATAAATTATTACTCATGTAGTGTGGGAATCTATTAACTTATTATGTTATATTTTTATTAACAACTAATTAATGACAAGTATTTTACTATTTTTTATTTTATTAATAATTAAATAACAACTTATATTTACACAAATAAAAATTTAGATTACTATAATTTCAATTCTTTGTTGGAAAATACGAAAAAATGTAAAAATATATTTAAATCTCTAAATTTTGAATAAAAAATATTTTAATATTATTAAATCTAAAAATATTTATTTTTATTCTTATCGGTCAATATTTTTTATATTTTTCTATTTTATATATTTTCATTAAAATTAATTTAATTTACGTCAATATCATCCAAATTCAAATTTTTGCTATTTACAAATGGTAGAGTTAATTTTTATAACTCTAAATTTTCTTAATTACAAATAATAAGGTTAATGTTATAATGAAGTACAAAAAAAAATCTCTAAGACAAAAAAATGTCAATAGACAAAGATGAAAATAAGTATTTTTCATTTATTAAAATTAAAATATTTTTTAATTAAATTTTAGAACTTAAATATCTTTTTATCTTTAATTAAAGGTTAAGTTAAATTTCATCATAAATTTTATAAGACTAAAAGATAAAATACTAAAAAATCACCATTTAACTTAATGATTTTTATTTTGAATAATTTAGAATATTTGAGTTTCTTCTTAATCGATGGCTTTACTTTTTTGGATAACTTAAAATATTTGGATTTAGTTCTAATTAATGAGTTTCGTTCTACTAATCTTCGATAAAATCCTAACCGAACATACGAACATCTAAATATCTTATTTAAATTATGAGTGATTGATTAAAATTAAATTCAAAATATATATTCAAATCTTATATTTTAAATTTAATTTATCATGATTTTATTACATAGGTGAATGATTATTTAACTTAATGATACTCCTTACCTCAAAATTAAAGTAAAAAGGCTTAATCTTTGCTATATATTAAAGTTCATTTTTCTTCCAAGAACTTTATCATGATTGGTGGTTTGTTACAAGTACAACCCATTAATATTAAATATTAAAAAAGAAGTAAAATACTAAATAATTTTGCAACCAATATGATCAAAACAACAAAACACACAACAATACCACATAAATTTTGTGTCTGTTGTCCACATTTTGAAGGAGACCCCTATTGATTTTTACATAATTTCTAATGGAAATTTATTCTTAAAGCACAATTGTGTTGGCAAATTGGCATAGAATTCTAGGGTTCAACTTAAAAAAGGGTTTCAATATGATAAAAGAAAATATAAAATTAAAAAACATGAAACATACCAAAGGGTGAAGGGTCCAAGTCCATTTATGATTTGTGGTTTACTGAGAACATGCCTGACAAAAGCCTGCTAAGAACCAGGAAGAAAAAAGGAAGAATGAATTTACTCTTTTCACCTTTCCTCAGTCCCAACTTCCTCAATTTTCTATTTTCTATTTTTAATTTTAAAATAATATTTTTTAAGAAAATAATACATTAATAAGTATCAAGGATTGTACTATTGTAGTCAATGACTCAATGGAGGAATGCTTCTAAAACACATTAAAAATATCAGAGTATTAAACAAAGCTTTAATTGAAAACATATTAATGTTACATGAAGAGTTGGTGTTGATCACAAACATGGATGAATGAACCATATGCGGTAGAAGTCATGATAAGTAACTCGGTTTGAAAAATGGATTATTCCCATTTTGGTTTGAATATAATATTTCAAATTGGATAACACGGGCTTGAATTGTTAGTGGTCCTACTTTGATTTGTCATTCCATGGTCATGGAGAGACTATTCAAGTTCAACAGAAGACAAATTCTTAGAAGAAATTTTCATTTTCCAACTCAAGAAAAATATTCCAAGAAAATAACACCCTTAAAATGGTCAGTTTACGCTGGCTTGAACCCAGGAAAAGTGAGATCTGATTTTAATGCAGCAATGGATATGAAAGAAAAATGAAAGAGACAGCATCAAATAATGGGTCATGCTATTCTATAGTATCAGAAGAGTTTAAATTTTATGTAAATTAGATTATGTAAGATAAAATTTAAAACTTTCGTGTAAAAGTTGAAACATCCTACGTGTCTGTTACAATCGAGGCGAGCCTGCCCATACATTGTAGTGTATTGAATCCCTAAATAATTTAGTACGTTATTGGATGATCACATGCTGGAACAATATTGCTGACTACTTTCCCCATATGAAATTTGATCTTTTCTGCCCATAAAAAGTTGTCTGAAACCACTACACAAATGAATTTTCCTCCATGTTAGCACCAGTTGAAGCTTCTGAAGCAGTAAGCAAGCAAGAGAAAAGATGAATTGAAAACATTTCATGTTGTGAAACGAAAATGCAAAAAGAGACAAAGGAGAAAATGTAATGAAATAGAATAGATAACTGTCCCAAATGCAGTAACTATAATAATCGTCAATTTGTACTACTCTTCAGAAATGTTCCTTGACAGTTTTTTTAAAGGGCAAAGAAGCTAAATGCAAGTATTAGTTCTTGGATAAAAGTTACAGTGTACATTAAAGAATTTGCTAGCTCCTCTTTTCATTTCTTCTGGAAGCTACCTGGTATTCACACCAGAAATGATACAACATATGGAAAACACGTTGAGATAAGCAATGATATCATATCAGGTACCGCTTGCTTCCGTTGGCGTGGTGCAAGGAGCTAGCGAGTGGGAGGGCAAGTTGATTCCGCCCCCTCTAATGGATGTGCTCAGCGACTTGACTGAGCTAGCTCTACTCACGAGATTTGAGTCGAGAAACACGACTATAACCGTTATGTCATCATGGAAATGGCGGCGGACACCACGGTCTATCTTCTTCAGGTCGGAATATCTCATTTCCCTCTTCTTTGCTGCTTCTTGAAGAGCAACTTTCACAAGCCTTTTAGCAATTCCCTGCACGAATGTTAGTGACACAAAATTGAGTTTTTTCACTTTGTATAAGGGTGGTCATCAAAATAAGCTCGCAATGAGAAAAGATAAAAGTATAAAAATCGTATAATGAACAGATTCTGACACAAAATATAGAAAATTTTCAATTGGATAACATAAATGAAGACTGCAACAGTACTTATGTGAAAACAACTGCAACCAATAGTATGTTGCATACAAAGGAATTTTAAAATCTTTGCTATAACGTTGTAAAGTAACTCAGGTAACAGTTCCAATCCAATGGATGAATTTGGAGGTTCAAACACCACATAAAACATATTAGAAAGTTTTTGTATCAAAATACACCAGACATAACTCAAATAAAATAGTAAGAAACAATATTATCTTTAAATTTCTGGAACTTCTTAAGATCATCAAAGACCAACAGTTGTCAAGTACCCTTACTGAAGATGATCTAAAAGGACTCAACAGGGACCAGGACCATAAGAATTTTGCTCTTATTTTTGCTCTTACTTTTGTATTCTTACTTTTGCTCTTCTCATCGTTAGTAGTTCTAACAAGAAATGTATGATACATAAGAATTTGTTAAGAGTACTCAAAATCCAATCCCCTAACAAAACCACTTCAAACTATTTGCCAGCACCAATTAGTTATGTTCATGAAAAGATCATCAACTATGAACTCATGGCTACACCAATGATATGCAATAAATGAAGATACAAACAAAAAAAAAAAAAACACTCAAGACACCCAGTAATATAATTCATGAATATTTTAAACTTCAAGATCCAGTAACAATAACATGAGTCAACTAGAGCAAGACTTTCCAACCCATGAAGGTTTCCAAAAGGGAAAAATAAAAATCTTTTCAGCAAAAAATAAAATTTAGAAGAGAATTATGAATCTTACACTGCGTGGATGATTTTGAACTACATTGACTGCTTCCTGATTGTCTAGGTGCTCCCAGAGCCCATCAGATGCAAATATTACAAACTGATCATGTGGTTGCAGCTGGTGCTCCGAAATTGACGGATCTGCGCTCAATATAGCCCTTTTTAGCGGTTCACGGAGGCGAAACTTAGCATATAAAGGCTCCCGGTTGAACTCAGCTTTTTTCAGATATACATCACCAATAGATTTGGAAATCTGAATGGTCAAAGATTCTTACCATTAGCAAAAGGGTCAGAAGCAAAGATTGATCAGGAAAATGAATGCTAAGAGAATACTAAATTACATGAGATAAAATATCTCTTGTCAAAAAATATAACAACAAAATGAAAGGAGAAACAAATCTGTGTAATATCTAAATATTAATCCTGATTTCTATTTGTTAAGAAAATGCACAAGCTAATGGAACATTAATATTCAGTAATGACCAATCACAAAATTATCTGTCATGGCTATCTTCCTTTGCCTTTTATGATTACTGAATAGCTACTCTGACATGACAGAACCTCGGATAACAGAAAACACCATATTTTACGTCTAGCCATTTGGAATTATCACAGTATTTTTTCCACCAACTTTATTTACTACCTGGTATATTTCTACATTTCTTCACCTGATAAATTTCTAAAATTTCAAATTTTAGGAAGGTTATATATTCTTCATTTCTTGACTTGGCCACCACTAGGACCATGGATGTACCAGGAAAATGGAACTGCAAAATCATTCCAAATGATCTTTTGAGCAAGCTACTTGTGTAGAGACTCAAGTCTTGTTAATTTTGTTGAATAGTTTTGTTTTGAGGTCATAGAAGTATCACAAACTCCAGATCATTTGCAATATATAGAAACTGAGAAGTCATGACAGCAACCATTTTCAGCACAGTGAATATCTTACCTGTATAAGGCCCTTTACACGCCATACATTATGCTTTAAAACTACTATCTGTGGGTCATCAGGGTGCAACGATTTCAGCTCCTGTCTCACAGACTCAATACACACATTGTGCTCTGCAGACAGTTGAATGGCCAGCACTTCCCCAGTTGCCTTCATAGCTCTTCCCAAAACTGCACGGGAATCGCCAAGATTGGCAATATAAAGCGTTCCATTGCAAATAACGCCAACCAGGCAGCATGATCCAACCGCAGCAATTTGAGGTTTCATAAGCCACTGCTTAGTAACAAGAGACATAAAACCTTCTTCTGTTGCTTGATATGCCTTCCGAATCACATCCACTGACATTGACTGTTGCTCAGAAGTAAACCCTGAACATAACAATCAAAACATAAAGGTCAGAAACTCGAAATAAATCTTCAATTTTAAAAGACCACTGTGAAAGCATAATTTATCCTAAATATAAGATCATATTAAACAAGCAACTACTGTTTCAATAAAGTTCAAGGCCTTATTAGTGCTCCTTTAGCTGTTCAGAAAAGACATGGAAACTCTATGTTTTACATAAACTGATTTTATAATCTTTTTCTGATTCAAGATAGCACATCTTCAATTTTGATTACCAGAAATGGACAATATGAATCCTGTCTTCCGTTCTATTCTATCTACAACCATATTTTCCACTGGTCACAAGGTTTCTTCAACTCCCTTGGAAGCAAAATAAACATGAATTGAAATTTGCAGTTTAAAGTCACTTACCCTTAAGGTGTTGAAAAAGGTGATCGTTGATGTATCGTGATGTCTCGGGCCCTCCATGCCCATCATAAACACCCACAAAGGTACCATATGGCCCGGAGTCATGAGAGCTCAAACTCCCAGACTCAATCTGGCTTTGATCCTCAAGTAAATTGTTGGCCTGAACTACGGCCATTGAGAATTCACCATGTACATGGTGTCCACTATCCTTGTACCACAACAAACCATCTTGGCGACCGCTGGAATCCGAATTTGAGTGAACATAACGATCGGACCTTGGCCGAAAACAGGCCTTGAAAAGGTTCATCAACTCTGATAACATCCCTCATCTCACCCAGACTAACCTCGGAATTCTCCACATCTAACAACCGCTCAAAAACAACAATGAGCAAAAATTTCCAGCTGCCAAAATATATGCTCCTCCGCTTCTCAAATGCACTCTACAACAGCAGAATACACCCAATTAGTACTACCACAATAAGGACTCAATAGAGTTATAACCTAAAATGAAACAAACTGTTAATTATACCTTCCTATACACAATTCCCACTCATCAACTGTGAACTACACACAATAAGTTCGCATTACAGCAACAGCAATCAATAACAAAAGTACACAAAAAGTAACAATGCTATATTCGAAACTGACAGATCAAAGAAAAGGTATAAAAAAGGCGCTTTCTTAGGTATGAATTACAGAGGAAATTCTTCTTAAAATAGAAACAACAAAAGCCCAAAACAACAGCAGCTAAAAATGAAAAACTCAAGAAATAAAATATAAACAGAAACTTTGAAAATAAAATAGTCAAAACCCCACTTTTTGGCTTTAAATATCTAAGCTAATGGAATATCCAGAAGCTCTATCATTTCAAATTGAGTTCCAGAAATCATCACAAATTCATTCACCACAAACATGAAAACTTTTTCAACTACCAAGAAAAATAAAGCTTACCCAGTAGTTTGATTAATTTTCCAAAGTTGTTGATCAACAAGAAGAGGATCTACAAGCAGAAAATTTCATATGGGTATCAAAGCATTGGATCTATGGATCAATCAAATCAAGAGAGAAAAAGTGAAACTGGGTTTGGTTTGGGTTCTCTCTCAACTGAATATGATGAAATTATTCAACACCACAAAGGAGTTCTTTTTTTTTTCTTACTTTTCTAGGCTCTAGCTAAAAGAGAAATCCTTTTGTGAGAAAAAGAAAAATGAAACTTTCTCTCTTTGTACACTTAGCAGCCAAGACCCATAAAGAAGCAACAATGGAGGAGCTTGAAGCCAGCAAAGCAGAGGTCCAGTTTTGGGCTCCACACAAACTTCGGTCGAAATGGTATAAGAGAGAGAAAGTACAGAAGAGAGAGAAGAGTCAAAGAGATTGAATTGAAAGATATTTATTTTTTTGACAATGATAATATATCATTATTATTTGTAATGGAAAAATATTAAGGTTCATGTAAGGAAACGTGGACCAATGAATGATTGACACTTTAGCAGTTCAGAACACTGAACCAAACTAAACTATTCTGTTCTGTTGTGTCTGAATTGTAGTTGGAACTCTTTTTAAGATTTTCTTAGATAATAATTAGTGGAAAAATTAAGTCAGAAAAAAGTTATGATAACTAATAGCTTGCTGTCCTATTATTATTATTATTATTATTTTAACTTTTTATTTCACTAAAATAATTGGAAATTTTATACAATTTATATTGAAAATTACTAATTTTTTATTAAAAAGAGCCAAAAAAAATGATTTATTTAGACTGCTGTAAACTATCAAATTATCGAATGCCATTAAAAATTTCATATAAAAAATAACAGTAATAATTAAATATAATTATTATTAGATTATATATTCATTATATTATAAATATTACAACTGTTTATTTATCATTTTTGAGAAAGAAATTCATGTTTTTATATGATTGGTGAGTTAAATTTTTTTATTAATAATATACAGACAAAAATTATTTACTAAATAAATTATAAATTATATGTTCATATGGGAAAATAAATGGTAAACAAATTTTAAAAAATAATATTTTTTACCTTAAGGTTATAGTGAGTTTACATATTTTTTAACCTAATGAGGGATAAAGGTAAGTATTGGTTGGGTAATACAAACATGTCCCATTGGTCCTTTCATTTTCTTTGCATTGTCCTTAAAGGTTAATGCCCACTTGTCAACAAGACCTGAAATGGTGGATCATGTTCTCGTTTTTTACCCTTTGCCCTTCTCCTTAGGATGGTAAAAAGGCAAAATTAAGTTATGGCTCAAAGCTACTTTTGAGATAGGAGAGGACCACATGTATGTTTGTATCTAATTCAAAATTTTGAAGTCATGTTTGTAATGATATTGTATTTTTACTTTATTTTAAAAAAATAAAATTAAGGTATTTAATGATATTTATCAATAATTTACTAATATTTTACTCGAAGGTTAATGATTTTTCAATATTAGATACATACAATTATAATTTAATAAAAATAGTTGCCTATTTAATAAAGTACTTGTATTCATGCATCACTATATAGTCTTATTAATAAAAACAATTACAACATTTACCTATGGAAGGTGTGATTTGGTAATTAAAAATATATTTGATGATTATTTTTTTGTTGGTTTCATATTCGATTTTAGGAAACATATTTTTTGAAAGAGTTTGGATAGTCAATGAATTTTAATCAGTCTTTACATCATAATCTTAGATGACGTCTAAATACGTTGGATAAATACGATTGATACTCGTATTTAATTAAACGCCATAATTTAAACATAATAAATATTAATATTTTTTATTATATAAAAAAAATTATAATATATATATATATATATACACACGCGTATATGTGTGTGTTTTAAAAACACTTTTATCGTATAAAATAAAATAATATTACTCAAGTCAAGCGATTTCATCCATGATTCATGCAATAAAATATTTAATTAGAATAAATAATTAAAGTTGGATAAAGCATAGGAAGAGGAGAGAAGATATTATATATAAATAAATAAGATATGTCCCTTTACCTAACATTTACAATTCAATGAGTCCAATTCAAAATCTCTTCAATTAATTAATTTGGAATTTGATGTATTTCTTAATTTCTATTCAAAGCTAACTTAGGTGCAGCATCTGACAACAGAAAATGAAAATGAAAACTAGAATGATTGTGGGGGGCAAAAATACTGATAGTACTGTTGAATGTTGATACAAATTATTGGTGTCCTGAAAAACTTGGGGCCTAAAGTTTGCCATGTGAATACAATAAGATAACGAAGAATAAACAACCTATAATTTTAATTTATTTTGGTTTATGTCATTTTTTAATTCATTTCATATGATGGGTTTGGTGTAGAATTGCAACTAATTCCAAATGAAATAATAATATTTAGATTCCTAATTAAAAAAATTTTATCATATTAAAATCCAAGTTAAGAATATCCGAAGAAGAAAAATCAAATACGTGTAATTAAAAAATAATAAATAAATAAATTATTATTAATATTTTTTTTATATACGTGAAAAATCATAATCTTTCAAACTCTAGATAAATGCGAGGCAGCCGTCACGTGGGAATAATAATTCAGGTAAAACTTACGATTGCACTAGATTCTTATAAAGAATGCATTCTCGATAGATCGAATTCAGGACATGCGCAAAATAATCATCTCTTGTGAGATGGAATCACCCGATTACACATCTTGAGTGCATTATCATTGATAATATTGAAATATTATCAATATATTTAATAAGAGGAAATGTTTCAAAAGAGGTTATTGTGGATTTATTCGTAACAAATGGAATAAAATTATGTCACTATTTGTAAAACTTTTTAAAAATACCATGAACTAAATTTTATTGCCCCAGTTGCAAATACTATAGAAGGAAGAAAACACAGAAAAAATAAATTTATTTATATATAAAAATGAAAGGCCAACTGAACAGCTAGCTCTGTAAATAATTTGGGACTTAATAGTTAGATTTGGGTCCTACTTTCTGGTTTCTATCATTCCACAAGACAAATGTGTACAATGATCATGTCTTTTGGGACCATTAAGGAACTATGATTATAAATATGATTGTCAGAAAATTTTGAAGAAAAAACCATTTTAGTTTTAATGCGTTTGTTTTTATATGATCTTGAAGTTATCTTTATAATTTTTGTGAAGTAGTTAAATTTCATATCCTCAAAAGGATTATTGCCATGGTGGGTAAAGTGTCATAAGTCACATTAAGATCATTGCTACAAGTTCACAAGAAGAAGTAGATCACAATCACATAACTAGAGCTTCATTATTGAAGGAAGAAGAAGAAGAAGAGGAGGAGGAGGAGGAGAAGGAAGAAAGTCTAAAGAATTGAATCGATTGACAAAAACCCAGATGAAATAAATATTGAAAAGCTGCAGATCATGTCTGTTTTCTTTTTCAATCTGTCTTCCTTATCTTAACAACTAGAGTAGAGAATAGAGAAATGGACAATTTGGATAATGTATCTTCTACCCAAATCTAAGAACAAGTCTTGTCTCAGATGAAACAATGTACTTAGTCTAGGTTCTGAAACATTAATGGAAAGGGCCCTCATCGATTGAAGTGTTTATTTATCTACCTAAATAATAATGAAGAAGAAAGAAGTATTTGAATGAAGTTTTTAATAGGCAAGTTATGGCCTCCCTTAGGAATAAATTTTTTCTTTTCTTGGTCATTTTTTCAAACGTATAAGGTGGATAGTTTCCATCTAAAGATTTCTTTTGAAGTTTGAATTAGAGAATTGTTTTCAAAATTGATCTGCTTTTGCTTAATTTTGAACGCATAAGTCCAGTCAAAATATTTGAAGATCACCCACTTTTTTAATATATACATGCAGTCCTTTTCTCATGCAAATATTTATAAGGTTTAAAATTTGAATATATATCAAAAATTTGTGCAAACTTCTTTCAAAACCATAATATTCTATATAAATAATTGATCGTATTAGAAAAAGTTTGCTCAAACTTTATTAAATTTGTATGTAGTCAAAGAATTATTTATATATATATATTTTTTATAAAAATTTAGATATGATATTAAGATATCTTGTATTTTAATTCAAATTCTAGGAGGAGGTCAAATAATTTTTTTTTTCATAAAAAACAAATCAAGAATTCAGGTTTATCTGGGGTTCCTGTGAATTAGATTTACTATCCTTAGAATTTCATTTTCATATTGACCACTGACTTGGAATTGTATAGACTATAATTATGAAATAATAACCACAATTTTATAGATTAGAAAGCTATGTTTTGATCACTTTCCATGTGAAATTCTAAAAATAATAATTAAAGAAAAAAAGAAATCAAATAGATTGAGTGTGATGTATGCTGTGATGCATAGTGATTTCAGAAATAGGAAAGAATGCTTTCTTAAAATGTTTTATTTATTATTTTTAAAATTAAAAATAAAAAGAGAGTCAAATTACTTGACATATTACATGACATATTGAGGCCGCATTAAGTATCATCATGTGATTTTTAAGTTATAATTATTATAATAAAATAAAAATATAAACATTAAATATTAATATAAAAAATTTTATTACATAAATTCTTTAGATAAATTAATATAAAAATATTATATGTTTTATATTTTATATTTTTTTGCTGTGAATGTTTACTTATTTTTATAAAAATAAAAGGTATGTGATAATTAAATAATATTTTTTTATTAATTTATATAAAAAAAATATTTTTAATTTTATTATAAATTGTAACTGCTATGAAATGAAATGAAAGTTATTGTTATTTTATATTAATTAGAAAATTGATAAATCTCATTAAAATTAATATAATTAAATATTTTTTAATTTTATTTTTATAACACATAAGAAACAATGCACTTTTAAAGGTAACCAGAGAATATGAGACCTGATCCACCAAAGATGCTATGAATCTAACGTAGATCCAATTTTGACTTTCAAAGGATTTGCTTTGCTGCTTACAACCCCTCTCGTCTCTTTCACAATCAATATAAGATGATAACGTTAGAATAGAGCAGCTGCGTTTTCATAATTATTGAATTTATTTTATTATATTTTTAAAATTTTTAATTATATTTATCAATTTTTTTATGGAATATAATAAAAAATTTTGGTGACACTAATGTTATCATTATTATATCCAAAATATATATATATATATATATATTATTTTTTGAGAATTGAAAATAAAGTCTTAAAAATTATAATAAACCAATGAAATAAAAGATAAAATTTTAAAAATTATATTTTAAAAAAATATTAAATATATAAACTCCAATAAAAAAATGATGTAATATAAGTTATATTATTAATTTTTATGTAAAAATTTATCGATAATATTTCAAAAAATAGGTACCACAAAGCTAATTTAGAGGTAAAAAGCATGCCAATTTTAAAAATTGAAAAATGATTCTCATCTATTTCAAAATCTCAAAGACCCAACAAAAAGTCATAACTTGCAAATTGATTGCATATTTGAACTTCCAAATATTAATTGCTTGGATGCATTTCACCGTCCTGATTAATTACTTGGTTGAATTTTTTTTATATATATAAAAAAATTATAATTTATTCAATTTAAATTATAAGTTGAATAAATGAAACGATACATAATTCGATTAACAATAGATGATACTATAATAAAAACAATCAAACGCTATTAAACTTGAAATAATACAAAACAGTCATCTAACAAGAATAAATACGATAAAATTCTCATGAATACTAACTTAGTAATTTATCGTCAATACCTCTTATTTAAATCGTGATATCAATTTAAGATCAATACAAAATAATCATCTATCAGATCTTTTATCATTAGGCTATACCACCGATGATATATGATTGAATTTATATTTTAATTTTGAACCTCCAAATTGCAAGACCAATCCATAATACAACAATTATAATTTAATAATCACCGGAAATTTTGTCAAATTTATTAAATTTTTTAATACTGCAAAAATAAATCATTGTGTTATAATTTTATCTAAAATCATAATTATATATAAACAATTTAATACAATAAAATATGAATAATTAAAATAAAATTAATTAATATGTTTTTATTAATCTATTAATTAATACTTCATTTAAAATTGTGATGCTTTTATTATATTTTAAAAATAAATTTAAAAAAATATGTGATAATATTAATTAATTTAACTTATCGTATCACTTTAATCCTATAATAATTAATTATTGACATCAAAATTCACAATATCTTAATATCAAATGAGTCTTTTTATTATTTAATTTATTAAAAATTAATAGAAATTTGACAAAATTTTTTAAAAGAAAGAA
>JAVXUL010000015.1:2967200-2979319 GCA_035590515.1 Trichilia minutiflora | reverse complement strand
AGTACCTTATTTAAATGCAGTAGGGTGTTTAATGTATACAATGGTCTGTACAAGACTAAACTTAGCCCATGCTGTGAGTGTTGTAAGCAGGTACATGAGCAATCCTGGAAGGGTCCATTGGAAGGCAATAAAATGGATATTTCATTATCTTAAAGGTACTCAAAACCTTAGACTGATATATGGGATGAATTCTGCACAAGAAGAATGGCTAGAAGGCTATTCAGATTCAGGCTATGCTTCAGATATGGATAGAAGGAGGTCATTGTCTGGATATGTATTCACTGTCAAGGGCTTTACAGTCAGCTGGAAATCAACTTTGCAGCATGTGGTGGCGTTATCAACAACTGAAGCAGAGTATATTGCAGCAACAGAAGCAGTGAAAGAAGCAATATGGTTGATGGGTTTGATGAATGAACTGAATGTGACACAACAGAAAGTTAAAGTTTATACAGACAGCCAAAGTGCACTGTATTTGATCAAAAACCAGGTTTACCATGAACGTACAAAGCACATCGATGTTAGATTACATTTCATAAGAGATGTAGTGGAGGCTGGTACAGTTGAAATGGTAAAGATCAGATCAGAGATGAACTCTGCAGATATGCTAACCAAGGCTCTCAACTCCAACAAGTTTGAATTATGTTTAAACTTGCTGGATATTGGGAGAGTGAACTGAAATTAAAGTTCGATTGATGGATAGAGCCTGGAGGTTATTCATGATTGTTGAATCAAGGTGGAGAATTTTTGAGAATGATTCAACAATCAGAGAAAGAAGAAGCTTGACAGAATCTGGGAATGCAGCAAAGGAAAAAGAAGCACGGTTGGTGAGATTACCGTTATTTTCAGTTATGGGAGGTTGAATTACAAGAATGCCCCGGCTGAAAGTTGGATGGTAGTTTATTCATTACTAGCAAATTGGTAATTTCACCATTAATGAAAATAACAGAATCTTGATTCTGAAATTCCCGAGAAGGCTGATGGTTGGCTTATAAATACAGCTTGATTTCTTGAATTAGATTTAATAATTCTGAAAATTTCCTCTTTGTAAAATGTTCCTTGACAATTAATGAAGAGCCTGGGCTTGATGGTTCCATCCGTGGATGTAGGTTCTGATTGAACCGAACCACATAATCTTGGTGTTGTGTGTATGTTCATTTCTGATTCTTTTTGTTTATTACTTTGTGGTGTGATCAATCTTGAATTCAGTAGGGTTTTCTTTCATTCGCTCGTTCTTTGTTCTTGATCTTGAGAGTTGAAACTTAACAAATGTTAAAACTAAATTATACACTATTAAGATATTCTCCTCTTTTTGTTCTATTTATGATCAATTGTTCATTGCCTTGAAAAATTTGAATAGATTGATTTAACAATGGATAAAAGGCATGGTGTATACTCTATTAAAGTATTGAAAAGCTTGAATGGATTGATTTTGACTTTTTGGTATTCTGATTGTAGTCTTTATTGTTTTATCACTTTTGTATTTATGCCATTTTCTTTTCTCCTCCTTACTGAATATATATATATTTTGAGGTTATTCTCCTAACTAGTTTCCATACTTCTTTTTAAATCCCATATTGTTGGAAGAAGGTAATTCAAATCAGTTAATTTTGTTACTAGCTTTGCTGACTTTTAATACCTTATATCCCATTTACAAAGCTTAACTGATATAACAGATTTAAGT
Source organism: Trichilia minutiflora (assembly GCA_035590515.1). Classification (NCBI taxonomy): domain Eukaryota; kingdom Viridiplantae; phylum Streptophyta; class Magnoliopsida; order Sapindales; family Meliaceae; genus Trichilia; species Trichilia minutiflora. The sequence continues at coordinate 2,977,638 of JAVXUL010000015.1, read as the reverse complement.
TTAACAAAATTAAGGGAAAGGCTGTTTGGGGCTCATTTAATGACAATTATAAGTTGAGAAATTGAAAGAGTGGGAATGATCTTTGAGTATTTCAATTAAGGTTTTTATAAACAGAGAATTGCTTTGTAATCCCTCTAATCATCATTGCTTTCTTCGAGACTAAATTTTGGACTAGTGTAAAGCAGATTATCATAATCAATTTCATGTTTCTTCTTCTTACTTGTTTCAATGCTTGTTTTATGACATAGTGACGTCAAGAAATTCTCAGTTTTTAGCAATCGATATCAGCTTTCTTGATCAATAACCAAAGAAGGAATCATATTCTTTCCTTCTCTTTGTTGTATAGAACAAATTGCATAAGTTGTGCTTACAAGTTCACTCCATCTCCTCCCTTTGGCAAATCATTTCAATCATCTTATCTTCTATAGTTCTCTCATTAGTCTTTAAGGATTCCGCAATATATCGAACTAAAACAATGCCATCTTCCAAGGTTGAGTAGCCACCTTGGCCGAGGTCTAGTGTCATAGGATGTAATGCATCTCTAGTTACACAGACATCACCTTTTCTGATATTCCCCCACAACAACTTCCACGGATGCCTGTATCGTAGATGAGGCGATACAATACTATATATCTTTTGGATTGTTTTTTCTACAACACCCTTAATTTGTTCAGGCAAATCATGGCATTTTCTCAACACAATCGCTTTATCTTGGATGGATCTTCCTCTCTCTCTCTCTCTACAAGGAGTAAATAAAGTTCTTAAAACAATGACCCAACTTAGTTCCTAATTAACTATAGAATTTTACTTGAATTATGTTTACAACTAGTTCGGAATTACCTTGGATGGAGTATACAGTCTAATCTTCACAAGAGAAAAACCAGATCCAATACCTTTACCAACAAATTGCAAAAGTTTGGGCTCAAAACCATGACTGCCATTGAAATCTGAACCCCTTATAGCAGATCTTCCTATAAGAGTCTATGCATTAGTATACTTTTAATATAAACAAAGAGTGGGAAATTCAATTTCAAGAGGTAATCAATCAAAGAGGACAGAGACTAACAATGCTACTAAATCGTGTTTAGCAGGTAAAGAAGATTGTTAGTTTAAGGGAAAACTTCCTCCCATGACATACTGAATGAGACAACAAAGCAAGACAAAATAATATCGTAACCACACATGCTAGGTATTGCTGTTATAGTTAAGTCAAGTCAATTTTGGATTAGAATTTGATAAACATTGATCTCATTAAATTCATTGACAACAGCTTGAGAAATCAAAACTCACGTTTGTTAGCTCAAAATATGGCCTCAGAGCCTTCTCCATGCTTTTCTGCATAAACACAATCCTTTCAGGAATTTCTTCTAATAGTAGTCTGAGATTTATTGCCCACTTGTTCCATTGAACTCGAAAACCAAATATTGCAACAAGGGCTTTTCGAGTGATTTAAAGAAGGGATTCTTTTGCATTCATATATTCCAACTTTATTGTCCTAATCTTTCCCATGTTTCTCATATTAGTGCATTATGAAAAAAATCAATTTTACAACAAAATCAACATTTGACATTAACATAAAATTAATCAGCCATAACATCCTTATTGTTTCATTAGTTGAAGAACCTAAGCCAATTTCAATATAAACAAATCTTAGAATGTAACTTGACGCAATGAAATGAGTGCCAGAAAAGGAAAAAGCCGTAGAAAACAAAGAGCTGCCTTTCAGCTTGGTCACATAAATTGTAATGGAGATAATTGTGAAGTAGCAGGTTGATAAGTGCTTCTTGCATCATAATTGTTATCAAATACAAATACTCAACGGTTTTACCCAACTATAAGACATAAGCAGTATCGACATAATTTCTTTGATAATAAAAAATTTACCCGACCTAGCATATCATGGTGCAATGTTGCTGCAATAGGGTGCAGGGTAAGGAGGTTCCTATTTACAAAAAAGAAGATTCAAATTAGGCAAATCTGCAAACTTCTATATTGACTAAACATAAATCCCCATTATCTTGAGATTACTGAATTATATAGTTTACACATCACCCACTAATTTCAGCAAGATTGCCAGTGAGTTCATAGCAAAGAGAGTAACAGAAATAAAGTCCCACAGCTAGAACATCAACCGTTCTCCTGTTGACATTCTTCAATGCTTGTTGACGCAAAAGCTTTGGCCTAATACATCGTGATGTAATGTAGTCTAATTAATATAACATATCTATATCAAAAGAAGCTGTAAAAGGAAAAAGGAAAAAGGAACAAAATCAATTGTTATACCTCATTGATTCTCTTCTTGTCAATCAAAAATATTAGCGCAAGCAAGTAGCAGTAATCTCTTATCTCCGGTAACAACCGCTTCACATGTGCTTGAGCTACGGATGATGCCGTTTTGACTTCCATTTCATGCTCATCTTCTTGTCACTACAATTTTCACAGCCCAAATTACAAAGTTACCTTCGGAAGAAATGAGAGCAAGCAACTATCTGCCTCGGATCCCGAAGTTAGAATGAAATTAAGGAAAGCAGAGAGCATCGGCTCCTTAAGTTTCCATCTGAATGGCATGGTCAGCCTAATTGCCCGCACTGTCTGCCATAATCAATGATGCTATCACCTTTAAATCTGAACAAAAATATAAAAATTCAGGAAAAAAATTAAATGACAAATTAAAAAGTTGGAAATTTGCATCAAATTCGATGGATTGTACGGTGGAGAGTGGAAAAGTGGAGGACGAGGAAATGGAGTTGGAAGGGTTTTCTTCATCTCGACGTCTTGAGTCATCTTCTTCAGGGACTGAAATAGAAATTACAGAAAATTACAGATAAAAAAATTTAAAATTTTGAGCGAAGATTGAAACTTAGTGAACCAACTTCGGAGATTGAGAGCAAGAGTATTGACCTGGAGAGATTGAATAATGGAGAATGAGGTATTGATCAGACTGGCTAGTTTCCTTCCCTGCAAGTCAGTGGAAGAGGTAAAGCGACGTCGGTTTGGTAGAGCGTGATATAGTCTACAGTTTGGTTTAAACGCTATCGTTTTGAGTTGCATAAAAGATTTTCAAACCTATACAAAAATGCTGTTCCATTTACTCTTTTGTTTTTTGGTAAAATTCTAAAAGAAATTAATTTTGTAAAAATAATAATAATAACACATTTTATATAATATATCTCATATAATTTATTTTTCTCTTATAAATATTATGCAAAGATTTAAATTTTTTATTAGAATAACTATTTTTTTCTTTGTGATATAAAATAATTGTACTAATATTTTTTATATTAAATTTCAGTAGTTAATAGATGAATACTAACTGACCCAATTAGTAAAATTTTGTTTCCCATATGAATACATAACTATGGAATATGATATGTTTTTCTAATAAATATTTTATAAATAATGTTTTAAAACTAGTTAAATATTTTTTTCAGTTTAATTTTTTTATAAAGAAATATATTTTATTAATATTTTTTTCAATTTTATTTTCACTTAAAAGGATTGACATATTTAAAACTAGTTAAGGATGATTGCACTAATATGATCAAATTAAAATAAGGCTTAATTCAATAGATATTGAAAAATAAAATTACAGAAATATACATAGAATAAAGTTCTTTTTTAACTTAATTTTTTTATTTTATTTTAAAAACAAATCACCCATTATTTTAGGTAATCAAAACTGTTATTATTGTTTTATAATTTTAATCTTAACCATAATTGCGTAGATTGAGTAATAAAAAATAGTGTCTTAATTTATATCATTTTGCCTGTGTCCTCTTCTGTATTTTCAGCATAAAGCTTCTGTTATGAATGTATATTGCTTGTGTCCTATTCTTCCAAGGCAATTAGTAGATACTGCTATATATGCAAAATATCATCAATTAATCGTAAGAATACACAAGTTTTATTGAAGCTTTGATCAATATGCAAAAATTTATCACACAACTTAAGTAAAATATCATAATTCAAAATTCTCGTTTGGTTACCTTGCCTAAGTGGATGCATTATGTTAAGCTAGGTCTTATTCTCATCTTCCAAAATTTCATTGCTTGACCAAGATGAGATGAGGCAATTGGTGTTGGGGTAACTTTTGCCATGGACAATCTCAGCAAGTAAAGACTAAAAAATACTCGATTTTTATTGCATAATTAGGTGTATTATGTTAATTTAAGTCTATATTAACTTCTCAATTTCTAAGCTCATCATCACATTAATTTGCAGTTTCAAACATGAAATATAGCATCCTCCCATATCATAATGGTAGAAGGAAAATTCCATTGTAGTCAAAGAAGAGTTTTGGCGAAGATATCACAAACTTACTATCTCTTCTCATCGAAATACTTGAAACTAGATATACTTTAAGTTAACAAGATGTGGAGTAGATAATTCAAGGATTTCTAAGTAAAAAAATTTGTTCTTGTGCATAATAGATACTCTTTTGAAAGTATTTTTATTAATTTTATTGACATATGGTAATTAATTCAATATTAGTTAGTTTAATTACTGGTTTTGTTGACCTATAAACATCTTTAGTCTCTATTTACACAATTAGTTTAAAAAACTATTTTGGGCCTTGTTTTTAACAGTTATAACAAGTTGAGCTAAGATTGAGGAACTGTCTTCAAGCAATTCAAGTGAGATTATTATAGAGAAGACCTTCTAACTCAGTTGATCTCAGATTCGAATGTCGTTCATTTTTATACTATATAAACTACTATGTTCTATCGTGATGTAATAGTTTTGTCAGTCCATTTTCTGACGACTTTATTCTCATAAACAACCTAAACAAACATTTTTCTCTATTTCAATTAACCTCTGTTTCAATTAGATTTTAACAACTTAGAATTACATGCTCATTTAAGAAAAATTTTAAATTAAAAAAGAACACTCACAGATTTATAAAAATCTTCGTCGTAAATGAGAAGTTACTGTAATTTGTCTTCTTCTCATGCAAACGAAAGTTATGTGGATGAGAATTAGAGAGTGACCAAAACTTTATTTTATTTTTGTTCTCAATTTTGATTGGGGATATGAGCAGCGATTAAAATTTGAAAGTACAATTTTAAAGAAGTCATCATAAGAGTATATTTGTCTATAAATTAGATGTTTGGTTAATATTGAAAAGACATTAGTAAAGTGATTAATTTTGAAAATAGTCCACAAATATAATCAATTCCGTAAATTTCCCATCCAGAAAGCCGTGTTCTCAGGGACCTAACATCACTTGTTTCTCTGAATTCCAAATCATAGAACTAGTTTAACTAGGGTTTTATTTACTCCAAAAATTTTCCAAATTCATTAAAAAAGAATGCAACTTTGTTACACAATAAGCTAACAAACATGGGCTTCTGGTACAAAATCAAGCAATCAAGGCTCAAGCACTTGAACGCATCAATTGAGTAGTAGATCGTACAATCAAGTTCCTTCACTCAGCTACAACGTTATACACACCAAATTTTATGCGGCAGATAATCCATTTTGTGGAACTATTAGAAGACCTGCAGTTTTTTGCAACAATGTTAGGTTTTTTTTCCTGTCCGTGTATTCGTTTTCTTTTCTAAATGATTTTTGTTATCTTGTTTTTTTTGGGGGGGTATATTATTCTTTCTCTATGTTATTTTGATGTATCGTTGTGTTCGTGATATGACATCGAATTTAAACTTTGATGATTGGGGTTGTGTTTTTGTATGCTTTCTTGATATTTTCTCCATTGGTTGTAATGTTTTAGTGGTATATGGTAGTGGAGGTTAATGGGCTGTTTGATTTCAGGCTCAGCAGAAGAAAGATGAGAAAGGTAGTAGTGGTCTGCGTTTAAATTATCAAATCAAAGACCAATTCATTAGGCTTGTGACTGATGAAGGTATGCTTGCTCTAGTTGAGATTGTGTTTTAAGTTTTCTGAAGCAAAGAGTGTGATATATGTGGAAGAATGGTTTGTATAATAGCTCAACAAATAGATATGATGAAAGGGAGACCATCAGTCAGGAAGAAATACATAATTCTGGAGGGGCGTTCCAGTTACTTATTTCAGTGGTGGGTTTTGATGAAATGATAAGTTATATGCAGCATTTCTACTATTACTGTCAGTACATGTGGAGACAATTGGATCACATAAACAATGATCAAGAAACAAAGAACAATTGCAAACACAGAACACTCACACTCTCCTTGATGAATTGACAGAAATCTGGAAATGAAAATTAAAACAGAACCTCACAAGCTTCACTCACAAACTCACACCAGAATGAAGAAGAAGAAGAAGTAAAGAAAGCAAGAAAGAAAGCAAGAAAGAAAGCAAGAGAAATCAAGAAGAATTTCAAGAAGAGCCTCTGAATATTTCATACGTCCACTTGAGTTTTACAGCCACTGTTATATACATATTTACAAATCTGTTATAACAGCTCAGCTCCTATCTTTTTATTTTACAAAGATACCCCTGCCTCAAGTTCTTGATCTCCTATGTGCAGCCTATACAAACTTCCTGCACCCTTGTGTGTATTTGCATAATCAGATGTTCTTCAGTACACACTTGTGTTTTCTTAGCTTTGCATGTAGTAAAGTAGTGGAAAAACATTGGTAAGGTATTGATGATTGTGTACGCATGGTAAGCAGGGCATAGAGTCGTCTGAAGGCATGAAGCACTCTTACTTGCTAGGAAACTCAAAATTGGTTTTGTTAAGGTAATTTTCTTTTATTCTTTGGCCATTTTACTCTTAGTAGGTATCGTGCATCGTGCTTTTTAGAGAAAATGATAGAAGAATGGCTGTAGGTGGAAGTTCTACTAGTTGGAACAAGTTCTCTTCTTAAGTTGTAGTTGCTTTTGATGACGTCTATCACTTCCTTTTTTTTTTGTTGTTGTGGAATTTTATAACATGCTTGAAGATGCTCAATTTTATAGTTATTCTAGCTATCATTAGGGGCATAAAAGAATGTTCTTATGTTTTACAGGTTCAAAGATATGCAAATCCTCCTGTCTGTAAAATCATAGAAAACTATAAAAAGAAGTACAAAAAAGAAGCTAGGGAAAAGGATTGTGCAAAAGCCAAGGTATGAAAATTGTGAATTCTTTTGCTTTAATTTTGTTTGCTTTAAAGTTGATGCAAATACTTTGAGCGAGAACACTGACCTTGTTATTATATTTCTTTTTTCATCATTGAGAGTTTTTTCTACTCAGTTGCCATTGTATGTAATCTACTAGTGCAAATGTTGAAAATTTTCTACTTTTTTCTTTTCATAAAATATGGTTGTGGTTAAACTCTATATATACTTTTGTAGAGGATGCAAATATTTGAGTGTCTTGTGCAAAATACTTCCCTCTTAGACGTATTGAGTATGATTGAAATTGGATTTCTAAATTCATGGTTAGGCTTGTGGGCTTTAATGTTATCATAATTTGATTTATAGCGTTGTGCTTTCCTGTGGTTTGAATATGTGGTTCCTCTCTCTTCTCAACTTATCCTCTATGTTTCCAGTGAAGAAAATTGCTTACAAGTTCTCTGAAAGAATCAACACTTATTCATGGCCTTTAGCCATGGCCTGTGTTTAACGTTTATGTTATATTGTTTACTGGTGATGTTTTTGAGCAACCTTATTTTTTATGAATTCTGAAAAGACTTTGGAAAAGGGAGATTGCTAAGAAGTTAGATTCTTAGTGAAAATTGCAAGTTACTTAGAAACTCTCTTCCTATTTTCTTTTATCCATGCCTTTGAAAATGATGAAATTATGTTGAAGGATGAATCTATTGATAGCAATGAAAAATATTTGAGCATAAAACCACGTATGTTTTCTGACAAAACCAGATTTGAACGCCCTCATTGATTTGTGTGTGTTCAAAATTCAACCTATTTATCAATTAGGAAATTTGTATGGATCATAAATAACCTACTAATTCATCCTTATGATTGTTTCTTCAATAATAATGTAAAAATTGGTAATGTATCTTGTCATGGTATGCTCTGATATTAATAACACAATAGTGTGTTGACAAGTAGGATAGCAAAAATTGTTACTTTAACAACTGCTTTGCTCAGGAGAAAAAAGAGCTGAAGATGAAAGCAAATACAATCCAAAGATTGATGGAGCGGGGCTATTGGGTAAAGGTACTTTCTCTTATTCTCTAAAGGGCTTTCTAAAGTTAAATGATTTCATATTGTGTAATTTTCTAGTTATTGGGTGTCTTCCACGTGAACATATGAGGTGGGTGATAACGAATTTTTCATCATTATTTCTGGTATTAGGAAAAACAAAGCAGAAATTTTTTGAGCCTTACATTTGCATTTCTTTTTTCTGATAGTCACTCATTCTCTCTCTCTCTCTCTCTCACTCTCTCTCTCTCACACACACACGCGTGCGCGCATCCGTGCACACACACACACACACAGGTACACTCTTGTATTCACATAACATGCCATAAATTAAGTTCTCCTTATAATGGATGCATGTAATATGTGTGTATGTATTAGTTCGTCTAAGTTGTGCCTATTATGCGTATATGTGTGCATAAACACACAAAAGTTGTTAAATTATATATGTATTGAAATTATGTTGTTTTGATGAATTTGTTGAGTGTATATGCCTCCAAAGTCCTGAAATTGAGGTTGTAAAAGTTGACCGTATCTGTTTCGAAATTACTTTATTTTCTTTTCTAGTTCTGAACAGTGTATGGCCTTGCCTGTCAGAAAAAAAAATGAAGTCAAGGACTTGAGAGGCTACTTATATTGCCTCACTTTTTTGGTACTGCCATATATCTTTGTGTTTCTTTTAGTTTTATAGTCTTGACTTGGTAGTTTTCTGTTTCTTCGATCTCCAAACTTTATCATGACCCATTGCAGACCCATTGCAGATTGAAGATATATCTGTTGTAGAAAGTGGACCATGTGGAGAGAAAGCAGGCATATGTTATACTCCGGTATGTCAAATTTGGTCCACTAAAGAAAGGTGGTGCAAAAAAATTGACAACTGTTGGGGATGTGAGTGGTGTCAGTAAGACTGCTACTGAAAAACAAACTATTGACCGTTTAGGTGATGTTCCTGGCCCTTCACTCTCTGAAGAAGATATTGAAGAATTTGACTTGAAAGGTTAAGATGAGACATTTGTTCATGACATTGACCTGCCTTCATCCCCTCCAATGGTAATGTGGGATAAAAATATTGGAAAAGTCATATATGATGCTATTGCATCAGATATAAAAGTCAGTTGATAATAGAGAGCTAAGTTTGAGTGAGTCATTCAGTTTAAAACCACCTCAGGTTCCCAACCAAAGAAGGCAACCGCTGCCAAATATGAACATATCTCCTTCAATGGGAGAACAGAAGCAAGGTGGGACTGATGCTTCAATATTTAGGAATTCAAACCTTCCTAATAGCATGCCGAGGCAAGAGCCGTCTCATCCTCATGTTCCTAATAGCCAAGCACTTGGTTATGGAATTTTCGACAGTGCAAAAGCAAATGCTCTTGCAACATAAGGAAGCCTTCCGATTCTCTTAGGATATGTGGCATAACAGGAGTTGGAGCAAATAAAAAATTCTTGGTTTAAAATTTGACAGTAACCAAAGGCCAGACCTCAATAATGGTGGACAAGGGAAATTTGGAATATTTAGTAAATAGAACTCTTAATGCAGTTTAAGTTCACTAAACAACAACCGAAAGAAAAAATGAAATATATGGTGCCAACAACATTTTTGGTAAAATTCCCCATTTATGATTTATGAATTAGTTCTTCAATCCTCCATCTTCTCTGCATCTGGTATTTATGCTTAGTTCTAAGAGTGGAATTTTTCAATTTGCATTACTAATTATCCTTTTTCAGATGAGTATTTACATTTGTATTGATATCTATAAAATTTGTAACGACCCGTATCTCACCCCAAGGGTATATTTGTCATTTCCTAGTCACCCAGTTCGTACGTCGGTGTTTATTTTATATCCCATGTAGTTGTGGGTGTAATTCGAGCTGAATTGTGTCATCCTAGGTGCTATGTGCGCCCGTAGCGACGTTAGTTAAGAAATTCGAGGGTTAACGAGGATTTTAGAAATTGTTGCGTTTTGGTTCGACGACAGAATTCGTGTTTAGCATACTTTTCATGCATTCGTCTTTATATGCATGTTTAGAACGCATTTTGATATCTAGCGTTGTGTATGTATAGGCGACAGTTCGGGATCGAGGCGTTCGCATGAGTCGCCGAGTAACGAGGGGAAATGGGGAGTGTGTACCCTCCCTATACTGTGAGTGGAACCGTTTTCTGTTTTCATTGCTTTCCTTGATTTTAAATGCTTTATATATATATATACATCGAGAATGTACGCTTTGAATATGAAAAACTTATATTTTTATGTCCTAGGAAGTTAGTAAAGAAATGTACCTTGTGTGGAGGAGGAGTTGGATATTTGTGTGGTGGCCGGGAGGGCCCCTTGTTTGTGGTAGAACTTCCTAGGACG
>JAVXUL010000015.1:2949853-2967100 GCA_035590515.1 Trichilia minutiflora | reverse complement strand
TATGCATTGTGCTTTTCATAAAATGTGGGTGTGGTTATGCGGAGAAATAATTTATTTGTCTCCCACTATATCTATATTTTAATAGAGGATGCAAATATGCCAGTGCTTCTTCTTCTGCAAAAAACTTCCTTCTTAACTGTATTGAGTATGATGTAAATTGTATTTCTAAATTTATGGTTGGGCTCGTGGGCTTTAATGCTCATATCATAATTTGGTTTATAGCATTGTGCTTTCCTGTGGTTCCTCTCTCTGCTCAATTTATCCTGTATGTTTCTGGGTCAGAAACTGCATACAAGTTCTCTGAAATAATCATACACTTATTCACAGCCTCCAGCCATGCTCTATTGTTCAACTTTTATGTTATATTATTTAGTAGTGATATTTTTGAGCAACTTTATTTTTTATGCAGTCTGACAAGACTTTGAGAAAGGGAGATTGCAAAGAAGTTAGATTCTCAGGGAAAATTGTAAGTTACTTAAAACTTGCCTCCTATTTTCTTTTATCAATATGCCTTTGGAAAATGCTGAAATTATGTTGAACGATGAATACATTGAAAGTAATGAAAAATATTTGAGCATAAAACCACCTAATAGATGTTTGCAGATGAAACTAGATTTCAATGTCAGGAGTGATTGTAAGTGTTCAAAACCGACCTATATACCAATTGGGAAACTTATATGGACTATACTAATTCATATCTGTTTCTTCAAGCATAATGTAAAAGTTGGGAACATTTATTTTTTAATGGCATGCACTCAAATTAATAACACAATGGTGTGTTGACAAGTAGGATGGAGAAAATTGTTACTTTAACCACTACTTCTGTTCAGGAGCAAAAAGATCTGAAGATGAAAGCAGATACAGTCCAAAGATTGATGGAGCGTGGTTACCGGGTGAAGGTACTTTCTCTTATTCTCTAAATGTTTTTTTAAAGGTAAATGATATCCTGGTGTGTAGTGGGTGCATTCTATGACTACATCTCATATGGGTGATAATGAATTTTGTTTTATTATTTCTGGTATTAGGAAAAACAGAGCAGAATTTTCTGGGCCTTGCCTTTCTTTTTATGGATGTATTTTCTATCTGTCTCACGCACATGCACTTTCACAGACTCACACACTCTCAAATTTCACGTAACATGCCATAAATTAAGTGCCCTTTTTAATGGATGCATGTAATATTTGTGTATGTATTGATTCATCTGAGTTGTGTTGGGTTTTTGTTTGTGAGCATAAAGTGTTTGTATGATTTTCCTGCTAAGACAGAGAAATGTTGAATAAAGACAAACACAAATTCATAAATTTCAAAGAGTGTCTGAGATGTTTTATAAGACTTCACTGCATTCTCTTTTTACAAGAATGTTAATGAACATGCGTTTTTCATCTCATTGAATTATACCGGATACATTTTTTTCACTTATGCCTATGCCTATTTATAGGCAAACAATTTGTGTCATTTAAGAACAATTGTTTACAGTTAAGTTGCCTTGATAATTAAGACTACAATTTTGACTTTGAATGTATTTTCTTACTCCAAGCTTCTGCAGTCTTCTTCCTTCACGTTTAATTAAATGTGTATTTGTCGTGCATTTGTCATGCTTTCATTTAATATATTACAAATTATATTTTCAACAAGTTGTGCCCTTTTATGTTTATATGCATCCATAAGCACACAAAAGTCGTCACATTATGTATGTATTGGAATTGTATGGTTTTACCGAATTTGTTGAGTGTATATGCCTCCAAAGTCCTGAAATTGAGGTTGTAAAAGTTGACTGTATCTGTTCTGGAATTACTTTATTTTTTTGCTTATTCTGAGCAGTGTATGGCCTTGCCTGTTGGGAAGAAAGAAGCAGCAGAGGACTTGGGAGGCTACTTATCTCGCCTAACTGCTTTGGTACTGCCATATATCTTCGTGTTTCTTTTAGCTTGATACTCCTAAGTTGGTAGTTTTTTTCTTTTTTCTTCGGTCTTCAACCTTTATCTTGACCAACTGCAGATTGAAGATATATCTGTTGTAGAAAGTGGACCACATGTGGAGAGAAAGCAGGCATATGTTATACTCAGGCATGTCAAATTTGGTCCACCAAAGAAAGGTGGTGCAAAGAAATTGATGGCTGTTGGGGATGTGAGTGGTGTTGGTAAGACTGCTATTTCAAAACGAACTATTGACTGTTCAGGTGATATTCCTAGCCCTACATTCTCTGAAGAAAATCCTGAAGAATTTGGCTTGGAAAGTGAAGATGATACAATTGTTGATGAAGTTGACCTGAGTTCATCTCCTCCAACAGTAATGCGGGATAAAAATATTGGCAAAATTGATTCTAAATGGTCAGTTTCGAATTCGAGTGATGACTTCAACGAACTATTTGACCTTGTTGATGATACCAAAGGGATAAAAGTGATGAATGCTGCACCAGAAACTGCTCACCACGCAGCAAATTTGGACGCTCCAAATTTTTCACTGCACAAACCAGTGGTTAGTTTTTCAAGACCAGACAAACTTGGATCTAGCCCACAGGAGTCTTCCCCTGTCACCGAAAATAGGTACCAAAGAAGTGAACCAAGGAATCAGTTCCCGCAAAAATCAGTTGATAATCGAGGGCTAGGTGTGAGAGAGTCATTCAGGTTAGAACCACCTCAATTTCCCAATCAAAGAATGCAAAGACCACCAAATATGAACCTCTCTCCCTCAACGGGAGAACAGAAGCAAGGTGGGACTGATGCTTCAGTATTTAGGAATCCAAACCATCCTAATAGCGCGCCGAGGCAAGGGTCGTCTCATCCTCAGGTTCCTAATACCCAAGCACCTGGTTATGGAATTTTCAGCAGTGCAAAAGCAAATGCTCCTGCAACACAAGGAAGCCCTTCCCATTTTGTTAAGAATGCTGGCACAGCAGGAGTTGGAGGAAATCAAAACATTCCCGGTTTAAAATCTGATGGTAGCCAGATGCCTGGTAAATTTGGAATATTCAGTAAAAAGAACTGTTAATGCGGTATCTGGTGCCAACAACATTTTTGGTAAAATTCCCCATTTATCATTTAACAATCTGTTCTTCAATCCTCCATCTTCTCTGCATCCGGAATTTGTCCTTAGTTCTAAGAGGCTGCAAAATTTTTTGATTTGCATTACTCATTGTACCTTTTCAGATGAGTATTTACATTTGTATTGATATCTGTAAAATTAATAACAATTTTGGTGATTATACTCTCATCTGGGAGATGACGCAGATGAATAATAAATCTCAGTTTCTTCATTTTGTTCTTGTTTTGATACCAGTCTCTGTGGAAGAACTGCATGCTGCTCGAAATTTGTAGTGTGAAAATTTCAATGTTCATTGCTTGAAAGAATTCAGATATTAAGTTTTGTATCTTCTGAATTTTTTGTAGATATTATGGCACTATTAGGTATTATGGTATGTTAGTTTCTAAGTTGCAGTTGTTGAGAAATGAGAGTGATAGATATTAAATATTAATGTTATATCGAGTTTATGGATGAGAGATTGTGTTTAACAAACTCTAAGACATTGAGACTTCACAATATTTATAAATCATGATTCAATTTGTAAATATTCATACGATTAATTTAGATATGATGAATCAATTTGTGGTTACAAAGTAAATTATTCATTCATTTCTATGATAAATATTATCACCCGAAATTGTTATAAAGAAATTATTTATTTATATCAATTTTATCGTAAAATTTTTTGAGATGGTATAAAATTTTTTTGAATCTTATTCATACTAAGTTGCAAGGTGGACTTTAATTTATGTTTATATAATTTTAAAATTTATTTTGTTAAAAAATAAAGAAGGATAAAACATCGAAATTGAAGAACTCTACTTAAACGACGTCGTTACACTATGAAATATGTAGTAAAAGACCGGGTTCTGACCCGAATTCGAAATCCCACCCACTTCTTCACACTATAAAACTCACCCCCAAATTGGTTAGTTTTCTGACCGCCCTAGCAAAAGGCTGGAGCGCGAGAGAAGATTGGAAACCAAATCAAGTTTTATCTAAATCCTCGTGTTTCAAGATCATTTCAGCGACTGAGGTTCGTCGATCTACCAAGCACTCATTCGAGGTTATCGTCTCTCCAAATCTTAATAATATAAATTATGTTGATAGCAGTAGAAATGAAGCTATGAATCTGTTGATACTTATTATTTTATTTTTAAATTTTCGTTTAAACCGGATATACCAGATATTCTGATAAGAACTTGGTTATGTTTAGCTGTTTTACTGTTTTCGAGATTTGTATTGCATTTATCGTTACTCCCTCAAGTTGACTCTTTGTTTACTGTCAGGAGTTAAATTCCCAGAAAGTGTTTTTTTTTTTTCGTGAGAAAAATGCTAGATTCAGCTAGGAAATTGTTGTGTTGGCATATTAGGTGTTTTTATATCTAGAGGCAGTGTGTAATGTTGAAATTTGTATGCGTTTTATGTCTGAGAAATAAAGTGGTAAAGTAGGAATATGCACTGCAACTACGTGTGAGTTTTACTAGAGTGTGAATTGCACTGTGTGCTGTTGTTTGGACTGTTGAATTTTACTATTGTGCATCCTCTGATTATTGAATTACTATTCTTGAAAACATGTTTACTTATTTTTTATAGGTTTCAGTAGCAAAATTTGTTCCTCTAAGTTTGTCGGTGAATTTTATTATTATGGATTTTGATGAATATGAATATTTGGAGAAAATGGTTGATAATCCTGAACCCCCTAAAGGGAAGAAAAAGGAAAATGGTGATGGAACTGTGAAATCTGAATATAGAGAACGAAGTCGGAATTCAAAGCGCAAAAGTGATGAAAAGGATGATGACCATGATGACAATGGTCATCGCTCAAAGTCTAAACATAGAGATGAGATGCAGAATCATGATCATGAGAAAGAAAGGGGCTCATCTCGTCACCGCTCACAGTCTAGAGATGGAGGAAGGGATCGACACAGGAGTAGCCGGGAACATAGGGATAGGGACACGGAGAGGGAAAGGGATAGGGAGGAGAGGAATTGGGGGGAAAGAGATCGTGCTCGGAATCGGGACAGGAGAGAACTGGATCGTGACAGTGAAAGAGAGAGGGAGAGAGAGAAGTCGCTTCGAAGTGGGAGTCGTTCAGAAGGGCATCAAAATGATTGCGATGAAAGAGAAAGGAGTCGGGACAAGGAGAGGGAGTTGGGGGATCGAGATAGAGAAAGCAGGTATTCTTATTTTCTCTTTCCTATTTCATTTTCTTTTGTATCATGAGTGCGCTAAGTTTGTATGCTACTGAATTTACTAGAGACTTGTTTTTGGGTGGTGTACAAGTGTGAACAATGCAATTGTTTTTTTCTTCTTTACATGTTTCTTTTATGGCTGTCTACCAGTTGATGTTTTGTCTAGAATATTTATAATGATTTGCTGTATGGTACAATGGTACATTGCAACCAGCAAATTTTTAGATTACATGATCTTCATGACACAACATACATTATGTCGGAGTAGCTAGAAATGAACAGAAGACTGACCCACAAATTTTATGCTTGAAAAATTCCAATGGTTACACTGTTCGATTGTTCTTAATTTGCATTTAATATACCTAATCAATGATGTTCTGTGTATCATTTGACAGAGGTTTGCCTATTGTCACTAAATTTTCCTTGGGTAAAATGGTGCAATGGCTCTTGTTATTGCTAGGATGAGAAAAACCTAGGTTATTTCCACTTTTTTGCTTTTTAAGAAGTACCAGACCATTTAGGAAGCTTTAAGCTAGCCTTTTTTTCTTAGTTATTACTTCCGAATGGTTACCAGAGCATGCTTTCTGTTCTTTTGTTCTGTGTGAACTAGATTTTACTTCAACCTATATGAGTGTTATCTGCATTTCCTGTTGGCTTCAGAACCTTAATGTACTTTTTCACAAAATATAAGTAGAAAAAACAGCTATTAGGGCGTGAACATGAGCCTCTGTGGGTTCAAAGTTCAATAGTCAATCTGGAGCAAAATGTTCATCCATATAGCAAATGTGATAATACTTAATGTATGCCTTCTAATCTCAAAGGTATCCAATTCCATTGTTGTTGATAAATTTTGGTTGAGACCTCTTCAATTATACAGTGTTGTTAATTTTGGCATGTGTCAAAAACTTGAAGAGAGAATAAATGAATTAAGCTTCTATAATGTGATGCAATTGTGCTGAATGCTTCTACAGTCACTTTTAGAGGATTACTTGAATTATTTTTCTCCCAAGGTCGTTTTATCTGTTTTTTTTTTGGGATGGTATTTTCCTTTCTTTCTCAATCTTATAGGCAAGGACACTATGATAATTGAAAAGAATAATGAACTTGGTAACATAATTGGTTAGTTAATTGGAAGTCTCATTTATATGGTTTATGGTGTATGTTTTTGATTCTTTAAGACGTTCTTATCTTCCTCATTTTTGTGTCAAACTATATTTAGTAAGGAGGTTGTTCTTGTCACTTTTAGCTGAAGAGTGGTTAAATTTTGCTGGGAATCTCTATCGTCTTCGCATGAGCATCTTGTATGACAATGTGGATATGTGGCTGTGTAATGTTGGGGAATGGTTCTGGTTTTAAAATGATCTTGATGTAGTGTGTTGGAAACTTTATTTGGTGAAGTTATTTTTAATCATTCCAGGTTAATAGTTCGCATATATTTCCTAGTGGAAAGTTTTTATAGTTGTGGTGCCTTAATCATACAATACTTGTAAATGTGGAAATTGGTTGATGTTCAGTCTAAACTTGTGAAGCTGATCGCCTTTTTGTTTATTTGCTTCATAATGTTGGTAATTGAAATTTGTTCATCTTGTTGATTCTGTTACATCTCTGTAGGACTAAGTTCTGCCCTTTTTTTTCCCCTGAGAGTGGATTAAGTTCTCACTTTGACGTTAAAACATCCAATGTGAAGATAAATCACCTCATTTGTACCACACGTAGCTTTATGTCCGTTTTCCCTACAAATATGTTTCTTGGTTACGTAAAGGGTTTACTTCTGTTATAAATGTCCTATAAAGTTGTTCTTAAGTTTCATGCACTTGCTATTTAAGCAGTCTCAAAAATTCTGGTTATTGAATACTAGATTCTGGGAACTCGCAGATCTGCTAGAGCAATCTTCAGATGGTCCTTCTGGCAATTGGGCCAGGCTCAAGAAAACTCAGGTCATGGGTTTTAAATGTTTCTTCCTAGACTTTAAAGGCTTGCATTGCAAGATTGAGGATTTCAGTGTTGGAGGTTTTGACAGGCATGGTTATGTCCTGTTATGATTTCTGCAATCATCCACCTTTGGAATCAGTTGCTTATTTATATTTATTTTGTTGCAGAAATGCTGGTGAGGGTATGGTGGGCTTTGCTTAAGAGAAGCACTTTATCTTCTGATGCTTGTGGAAAAGTCAATGTTCAGTGGCTTTGTGCCATACTTTATTTTCTCTTTTTTCTTTTTTAAAAGGTTTTTGCAGGATAATCTATTATAAGATGTTGTTTGCTTTCATTGCGTGAAGGGTTCATTGGTGAATCATAGTAATCAATTGATTTCTTTTCAAGGTTTTTACTGATTCCTTCTTATGCTGGAGTTGGACCATGGAGCTTATTGCTAGTTGTTTTGGTAGTTACGTCCAAAGACTACTTGTTGTTGGACTTCCTTTTGAAACCAAAGATTTCGGGCATTATTCTACTGCCTTAAAATCTTTGGTGTCCTGTTCATACTGCTTGTCTTCTCTTGTTTTTGCTGTAAATACTGAAAAAACCAAATGATGGTTTTAAACTTTGTGCAGTTTATCATTCACCTCTTAATTATCCCTTTTTTGTCAAGCTTTTTCATTGTTAAAGCTATAAAGTCCAAGCCTTTTCTCAATTACTATCATTGGTTTCTGGTTTGTTCGTATCAGAGTGATTTTGCAATTTTTATCTGACGCTTATGTTGTCTTCTCTTGACACATGTAAACTTACTGACAGATAGTGAATGTTAGAGTCTTTTGTATGATATGATAATCAAACAATTATTGATGGATGCTAGCTTTTGATATCAAACAATTATTGATGGATGCTAGCTTTTGACTCGTGAACTTGTTATTTATTTTATGTTCGATTAACTTTCTGGGAGTATACTAATTGTAGTTGGAATACAAGATTTTAACAGGTACCAAAATAATGAAATTAGGTCCTTTGGTACTGCCATTGCTGCAGCTTAATGATGGTGCATTACCTTTAAGAGTATGTTGTTTATAATAGGACAAAATCCCTTGTTGAATAACATAATTATCTATTTAGTCTCAACATCTTCATTTTCTATAAGGAACGTCATTCTACAGGTTGGTTGTTATCAAATTTTTCGCCATATGCATTCATTTTAACTCAGTTTAGTTCCCTGCAGGACTATGTTACATGGGTTCAGTATTTTTACTCATAATGGAGAAATGTGTCATGCTGTTTGGGAATACCTGTTCATTTTTTTGTTTATAATCTGAGGAAGATATCAAAAATATTGTTCCATTCAGGAAGCTATTGCTCATTGACTGTTCTCTTCTGTTGGCTTGGTTTTAATAAAATTTTTGACTCACAAATTTTCTCTGTTTATACAATTTAATCAGTATTTAACATTTTTATTCTTGTAGACGACATAAAGAGAAAAAAGAAGAACCAGCGGAGCCAGAGGTTGACCCTGAACGGGATCAGAGGACAGTATTTGCATATCAGGCAACAAAATTTCTATTGGTTTAAGCATTATATTGTTTTTAGTTTTTTTATTGACTTGGTTTATTTTGCCCACTGATCAATTATTTTGGTGACAATTGACAGATTTGTTTGAAGGCTAATGAAAGGGATGTTTACGAGTTTTTCTCAAGGGCTGGCAAAGTTAGTTTTTGTTTCTTGCAGTTGGATGGTTAACTTGTTATTTCTAGACATTTATCTTGGATTAATATTAGCAATCCCTTTTATGTTCATCAATTATTAAATTGGTAGGAAATCATTCTTAAACTATATTTATCAAAAACTAATTTGTTTTTATTACATTTTCTTTAAAGTTGACACTATTACATTTCTTGTCTCTTTTCTTTCCACCACTTTACAACATTCAGGTGCGAGATGTACGCCTCATAATGGACCGTAATTCAAGGCGATCAAAAGGGGTTGGGTAAGTTTTACATACTGTTGCCTGTTTCTTAGTTTTACATATATACTGAAAATGATTCTGAAGAGAGCAGGCAGTTCTTAAGTTTAAACTATGGAGTGCTTATATCTGCTACTGTTACAGAAACAAGAGAAGACACATGACCAACGTTTTGTAAACTAGATACTATGTTGTGGTTGCATATTTATAAAACCATTCAAGCCAAAAGTGAGTCATTTACCAATTTTAAGTATCTTCTTATTAGAAAAATGTACTTAGGGAGTATCTATATTATAAAGTTACGCTCTGATGGAGCAAACTTTGTTTAGACACAGGTTATTACAATGATATGGATAACTGTAGATGGCCAAGAATATATCTACATATGTCAATTCTAACTTCTTGAAAAGTCCGTAGTCATTTTGATTGTAAAATATACTTAAAATTATTGTCTGATGTGGGCTGTGGTCTCTGTCTTACTTCATTAAATGTAAGTATATCACTCGTTCATTTAAATTATAATTTAAATTCTGATGTTTGCAGAATCTTAATAATAGAAATTCTAGATAGAACAGTCGTTTGGCATTACAAAACTTTCTCAGTGTAATCCTTTTGTGTTGAGTTTTTTAGGTTTACTATGTCTTCTGAATAGTATGATATATTTTATCTCTGCTTACTACATGTGCGTACACAGACATTTTAATTCTTATGATGTGTTGATTTTATATTGTCTTGCTTTGTACTTATATTATATGTATGTGGATATTTTATCAATTCTGACAGATTATTCTTGTATATTATAACACTGTTCATTCTTGTAGATATGTTGAGTTTTATGATGTAATGTCAGTCCCTATGGCAATAGCACTCTCTGGGCAGCTTCTTCTTGGTCAACCAGTGATGGTCAAGCCATCAGAAGCTGAAAAGAATCTTGTTCAGTCAACCTCATCTGTGGCTGGAGCATCAGGTGGACTCATTGGCCCCTATTCAGGGGGAGCTAGAAGACTGTACGTTGGCAATCTCCATTTTAACATGACAGAAGACCAACTTCGTCAAGTGAGTACTTGTTTTTACTTTTACTAGTGGAAAGTGCGACAATTGTTTGAATATGACTCAAAGTTAATACAAAGTTTAAAATTATTGTTTGACGTTGGTGTATTGGTAATTTGGGATGGAGGTATACCAAACATGGTTCATTTTATCTTTTGTGTAATTGCATATTATATTTGCTTTGATGAATACTCAGGTTTTTGAACCATTTGGGACTGTGGAGCTTGTACAGCTGCCCCTTGATGAAACTGGACATTGCAAAGGTTTTGGTTTTGTCCAGGTGAGTCTCCTTAGAACTTCTTTGATTCTTGCTTCTATCTTGAGTATCTATTGGAAGTGAGAATGGAATTATCGGAGCTATGATGATAAGCTACCCTGAAAATATAATAGTGGTTAATCCATACTGAAGAACGTGCAAACTGTGAATTTAATTGCAAAGTGAAATGTAATGCACATTTATAATTTTCAAAAGGATGTTTAGATTTGTTGTGGACCATTAAAGCTGGCAGAATATTAATTATAGCCTTATAGGTTGTGTAAGAA
Organism: Trichilia minutiflora; assembly: GCA_035590515.1. NCBI lineage: Eukaryota > Viridiplantae > Streptophyta > Magnoliopsida > Sapindales > Meliaceae > Trichilia > Trichilia minutiflora. The sequence goes on along the minus strand of JAVXUL010000015.1, from coordinate 2,956,402 downwards.
AACATGATGTTTCTTAATGCATTGGGATTGTTAATTTTTAATAACTTGAATAGCCTTCTTGAAATTTATGGGCTAATTGCATCAGTTGCTTAATTGCAGTTTGCACGCCTTGACGATTCAAGGAATGCTTTGAATTTGAATGGACAACTGGAGATTGCTGGCCGAGCAATTAAGGTAATGCCACTACAATTTCTTTTTTTTTTTTTTTTTAGTATGTGCTTACACGTATGCACCAATATTGGTTGCTATTATTCCCCCTCGTTACATTGAATATGGTTTCTGTTTCCATTTTGGAGTTTACAACCTGAACTTGTATGTGTAGGTAACTCCAAATTGAATTGTTTGATTGCGTCGAATACAAATATAAAGTTTGGTTAAACTCTTCTTTTTTCCTAAGCTTTACAGCTAGAGCATGTATTATATAGACGTATTAAAATGTATGGAGAACCACCTGCAATTAGCTTATCTTTTTTCCAAGTTATTTGATTTAAAATGAGATGTGTCAAATGGTTGGCAGCAGCCCCTGTTTTTTATGTGGCATGACTTTTGGTGTCACAAATCATATGGTGCTTGACAATTTTCTTTTCATTCTATGTCAAAGGGCGGTATTGATTACTGGAGCATTGTGATATTTTCATGTTTTTACTTGTCCATTATGGAAGAGTCTGACATGTAGTTGTTCGAGTAAAATACTTGTTTCATGCCTTCTCTAGAGTTTTCTTTTATCTTTAATTGTGTCAGAGTCTGGATGAAATTGATGGTAAATAGTTAGACTTGAGAAGCTACTTCTGCTGAATGTGCACCTGATTTGATTGATTCTATTCTTCTTATATGATTTCTAGCTGCACTGGTCCTCTATGCTAAAATGATGGTTATGAAAATCGGTTTCACGGATCTTCCAACTTGTAGCATTACCTATTTATTTGATTTTGTTCAGGTATCAGCTGTTACTGATCAAAGTGGACTGCAAGATGTTGGGACAAACACAGGGGATTTTGATGATGATGATGGAGGTGGTCTGGTTAGTAATAACATTCTTTACCTTTTTATCTGTCTATACAATGATGAGCCCTCTAGATATGAGGTGATTTTCTAGAACGGTACAGGACATTTGTTGGCTGACGTGTCTTGTAAAATGGAGAAAAACTTCTACGATAAATGAAAATTTAAATTTGAAATAAGAAAGAGAAGGCCTTGCTATTTTTTGTAACTACTAAAAACTTCCATCTTAAAACCTGGAATTTCCTTTGTCTTGATCTTTTGTAATGTCATGTAATGACTTTTATTTTGTTTTATCTTTGGCTCTTAAATTATATATTTATATGTTTTCTTCTGTCCTTGACATTGGTGGTGATGTTATTTCTTCTATTCATTTTCTATGAAATCTTTTTGGCCTTTGATTGTTTGAATGCTTGTGTGGTTGTTTATGTTATGTATCCGTTGGATCTGTTTTGCATTTCTTTCCTATTAGTTGGCACTGATTTGAATGGCCATTCTTATTTTTGTGATCTTCTTGCTCACTTTTTGTATAGAGAAGTTTCATTTTTTACCTATGTATAAAAAAATTCTCACCAATGTGCAATTTATTTCTATTTTAGTTGAATCCAGTTGAGGTCTTATTTGCACATGAATTATTATCTGTTCAACCTGACATAATATTCTTACAATTTGCAGTCTCTAAATGCACGTTCTCGAGCACTTCTTATGCAGAAGTTGGATCGAAGTGGCAATGCTACAATGTATGTCCCCTGTCAAGCTTGTTTTATTCCTTTTTGCTGTTTGACTGTTGCTTAATTTTGCTTCCTTTTCTTCAGTGCTGGCTCTGTAGGTAGCATCCCAGCTGTCAATAGCACCGGTCTTGCATTACCGACAGCACCAACCCTTGGATCTGCATCTGCAGCTTCTGCCCTTGTTTCTCCTCTTGGACAGGGTTCTGTTCCTACTCTTCCTGGACAACTTGGCACTGGTCTTCAAATTCCCATGGCTGGCATCGCCACTTTTGATACAATCGGTGTTCCAAGTGAATGTTTACTGTTGAAGAATATGTTTGATCCAAGCAGTGAGGTTGGTGGGTTTTATTTTTGTTTGAAGTTCATCTTTTGTGGCTCTTATCTATGGTCACATTACAGCCTATGAATCTTTGGCAGACATATGAAGACTTTGATCTGGATATCAAAGAAGATGTTGAAGTTGAATGTTCGAAGTTTGGAAAATTGAAACATATTTTTGTTGAGAAGTGAGTTCGGTTTTCTCATTGTTATTGCTATTTTCTATTCTGAACTAGTAACGGAGTGCTCCAAATTTTACATAATGAACCTTTCACCTCATTTTTCCATTGTTTGATGAACAGGAATAGTGCTGGCTTTGTGTACTTGAAATTTGAAAATACTCAATCTGCAATAGCTGCACAGCATGCTCTCCATGGAAGATGGTTTGCTGGGAAGATGATCACTGCATCATTCATGGTAACAAAACATTACCATTTTACTTTGAATTCATTTATTTATTTTATTTCATCCTTGCAACAGATCCAAATTGTTAAAAGAATAACACTTGGACTTTTTCCCTTGTATGAAGGTACCCCAGACATACGAGGATAAATTTCCTGACAGCAGATAAGATTTTTGAATTTTGTTAATGTTTCCATAGAAAGAATACTTTTCTGCAGAAAAGATTTGGTAACTTGTCGTTTATAACATATCGGACTCAAAAGAGTGATGGCATTTCTTTTTTGTTTTAGATCATCTCTAGTTTTAGCCGAAGCAGTAATCAGTGTTAGAGATAATAGCCGCTTCCATTTCGATCCAAATACGATAAATTCTGTTGTTTTGTTTGGCACGACCAAAAGGAAAAATCATAATGATATGTAAACAATTATACGTTTATTTAAAAGAATGAAGTCATAGAAACTTTAATCATTAATGTGATCAAAAAAAAAAAAAAAATCAAGGGTAAATGAAGACCTTTAGTAATTCACAAAGAGGATTTAATTGAAATTAACTGTATAATATCTCTGACAAGTGATCCTGTATTCGCCAGGTAGGTAGTTGGTCACAGGTGCAGAGTCAACAACAGCTGTTTCTGTTTCTTTCGTTCCCATTCCTTCTTTTATTAAAAAAAAATAAAAATAGAAATATAACTTCTTTCAATTGTAAGGAGCATTAGGATGGCTAAAGTCCTGGAAGAGGAGCCAATTCATACATACACGAGTGATGTAAAGAATTTTCTACTTGATTATGTTGGGGGAGAACCAATTCCTACAATCATAAACTGAATTCTTCATGCTTGGAAACGAGCCTACCATTCTCTCATTATCAAGGTAGAAAACTGCGGATTCCCAATATACAGTTAGATTATAATAAGAACGTAAATTATCTAAAAAATAAATGCAATTATTTTTCATGTAGAACAGATGACGAACCTCTTGTCTGTTTGTTTCCTGGGATTATTCCCTATACCAGATACCAAAGAAATAGAAACAGAAGTTGAACAAATCTGATTATTCTTAACTGGAAATTCTGACATACATAGAACAAAGAGTTTGAAGGTTAAAAAATGAACATTTTACTTGTTCAGATAGTCCTCTGTCAGCCACTCTTAGTAACTGCATCAAACCTTTTTACTTATCCTTGAGAAGACAACAATTATTGGTAAATTCAACAGCATATGGTTATCAGCTGTTAGCTTTGAAATACTAATGAGGTTTTTGGTGATTTCGAGCACACATAGTACATTATTAAGTACTAATTCAAGGGCAGAAAAAGGATTGTCAGCAATTATAAAAGATAGGTCTAGAATGATCAATATTGAATACTTCAAATCGACTTGCTTGATAGTTTTTCGATTGGGAAACATAATTTTCAAACTCATCATCAGCAGCAGCAGTACCACTTTCAATCTCACCATCACCATCACCACCAAAGCCACCATCATCATCATTGTCGCCATTGTCGTCGCTACCACCATCCTCACCACCATCATTATCGTTGTTAATATTTTGATCAATTGGTATTTGCGACTCTGACTTTTTTTGGTTTACGAACAATCAACAAATCATTGTCCGATTCTGCTAACCGATATTCGAAGCAAATGTTGTTACCGATTGAAACTGAGTTTGATTCATGTTGACGATTCCAAGTCATATCATGTTGATTAAAATTATTGTCTGATAATAGTTTGACAACCACATCAACATTTCCTACCTTAACACAATGCGTAGCAAAAACAAATTCAAATTCATCATCTTCCTGGAGTACAAACAAATAAAGTATCCCATTCAAAAATAAGATGTCGAAGTAACAATTAACTTCTCCATCTCTTCCTTGAAAGATTGTCCATCTATTGTCTCCTGGTATGCATACCAGGTACCATTATCGAAAGTTGCTGCAACTATGCAGTTTGGAGCATTTACAGATGATAATTCAAACTTATCCTGAAAATCTGCAACATGATGGCAATGAGCCTGGAATTGTTTTCGTGGACGGAAGTTGGATTTGAACTCCTGAAATTGGATTGAAGAGAAACCATTGATGATGCCTAACTTACACATTATAAGCCAACCTTTGGAAGATCCAAAGCAGCAAGCTCCTTCGCATATTCTTGGGGAGATAGATACTATAAAATCTTTCTTCACAGAAGTCGAAGAACCTCAAATATTTGCTGTCTCTAGCAAGAGGTAATGTTAACCATGGAACCATTGGATCGACAGGATTGGTGTTGTGGATGTTGTATTCTTTAATAATTGATCTCCAAGTTCTGCAAACAGCGGCCATACGAATCAAATCGGCTAGATTTAAGTTATACTGCTGTAGGATTTTTTCTAATATATCTGACGCAAGTTGTTCCCGACAGCTGCATCTGGAACTCGGGCTCATGATGCTTCCATAAGTTGCTTCTCTAAAATTGAAGCTTTGATCAATATGCGAAAATTTATCAACTTAACCAAAATATCATATTTCAAAAGTTGTTTGGTAACATTCCCTAATGAGATGCTTCTCATCTTGTAAAAATTTTACCGCTTATAGATAAAGATCTAGAGAAAAACCCAGATGAGATGAAGCAATTGGTGATGCGTAGGCAGATATATTACGTTAATTTAAGTCTGTATTGACTTCTGAATTTCTGAGCTGATCATCACATTAATTTGTAGTTTCAAACATAACATACTCCCATAGCATAACATGTGGTCAACCATTGTTAGTTGAAGATACATAGGTGTTGTAAATTGTTTGATTTATAAAACAGTGGGTTAAGAATAAAGTAAAAATGGGGAATCTAGATTTCGGATCTGATCGAGGCCATAATTACTACACGCTAATATGGGATAAGAGAAAAATAAAAATTAAAAGTTTAAAAGGAACAAAGACAAACTGTATTAACACCTGTAACATTGCATAAATTTGTCAATATAAAGAACAAACAAACCAAATATAGCTGACATAATTCCCTCAAAATTTTAAGCACATCTGTATCCCAAAGATTTCAAATATTTGAGAACCTACCATTTTCGTCACTGAAAACAAAATGGAGAAATGCTTGATTCTGAAGCAGTCAATTATTTATGTCCAGGTTGTGAATTCTGCAAAGTACTTGTCTTTAGTTTCAGAATTAGGATTGATGACGATCCCATGTGAAGTTCCCCTTACAAAACTAAAGTGAAGAACCAATCAAGTTATTCGTTTTATGCATGAAATTCTATCGTTTTTACTATTATTAAATAGATTCGTGTACTTGCCTTAGTAAAGTTCAAAGGTATTTTGAATGATCTTGCATGACATAACGTTTCAGCCAGTCTGACCATATCCAATATGTACTCTTGCTTTCAGATTTCTGTTCCAGGAGGAGTATTTGGTGGGCTATCAGAGCTTTTGTCTATGCTCGATAATCGAATATACATCACATAAAAATTAATTTGAGTCTTTGAGCGGATATCACATGCTTCTGTTTGTCGATATAATAATGCTTGATATAAGATACTATTAAGTTAGACATGACATATAATTAAAAATAGGTTGTTTTGTTGGTACAGACCTTAAAATTCAATAATAATTTTGGATATTTATTTATTATGTATAATAATTTTTTTATATTAATATATTTTATTCTATTATTATGTATATGTATTTAAATAAATGTAGTAATAGTCTTAGAATAGTTAGCTTATTTAATTAAGTACTATTCTTAAATATTCTTAATCAAGTATTATTGTGAAAAGGTAACAACAATAATACATTGAGACTAGTATGTGTAGTGATTGATGACAACATGAGATTGTCATGATATGAGATATAAAGTCAACACATAAGTAATAGTTGATGAACTATTGCACTGAATCGACCTAATATGAGAAAAACTACATCGATTGTTATATAAGTGTCATAAGTAATTCTCATAGTGATAATAATGTATATGATCGTTCAACTTGAGATCATCATGGTTCCCAATATTATGAATGATATATTTTAATGTTTTTAAACGTCATCTGTAATAAGATTGACTATAAAGAAAATACTTGGCTATGTCATGAATAATGTAGTGGGATATGCTTAA
>JAVXUL010000015.1:2924062-2945931 GCA_035590515.1 Trichilia minutiflora | reverse complement strand
ATAAATTCTTTAACACTTTAAAGAACTATATATATATATTATTTGACGTTATATGATCCTTGAAAGTGCTAGTAGCTAATATTTTCTATCCTTGAATCTTTCTCAATATATAAAATTATTGGTATGATTATATATTTTTACTATGAATTAAATGTGAACAGACTTTATATTCTTTCTTAAATATATCTATAAACTCAACGACTATTATTAACATCTATTAATATACTATATGTGAGCCTCATGCCTAGATCTCAAGGGCATATTAGTAATTTTATAATTTTATTGTTCGTATAATTATGCTAGCATCGCACATAGTTAATACGCCAACATGACTGTATAATTATTTTGAAGATTTAAGATAGTTAAGATAGAGTTTTGGGGTTGCAAACGTAGGAATCTTAACATAATTAAATGTTAGTTTTATTTTAAGTAGGATCCCAATGATATTTTCTAAATTTGGGAAGGATTCACCTAAGATTTTCAATTTTGATGAGTTCGATCGATTGAATAAGGTGATTCGTTCAATTGATATTTTGGAGACTCCTTAAAAAATTTATGGCTTTAAATTCGTTCGAATGAATGAAAGATTCGTTCGATCGAATAAGCTATTTATTCAATAGAAGTGCCTAATTTGTTTGAATGAATTGGAATTTATTTGATCAAAGAAATGAAAGTCCCCTAACTTTTTGAAGTGTCGAAGGATTCGTTCGAACAACCCTTAGTTCGTTCGATCGAACTGTACAAAATAACGATTTTATCCTCATTCTAGAAGCTTCTCCTTTATATTTCTTAAGGTCCAAATTATAATTTCGCCCTTTCATTATAAATATAGGGGTTAAGATCGTTTCTCCCCCAATTTTCTTCTTCTTTCTCTTCTTCTCTTCCTCTCCTCCGTTCTCTACTCTGTTCTAAGAACCCATCTCCCCATTCTTGTGTTTTCTTTGATTTCTTCTTAGCTTCTCACTAGATTACATGCATTAAACACTCTATAGGTTTCAATTTGGCATTTGGAGCGCGAAAACAGAAATGAGGAGCTAGGGATTCGGGAGATAATTTGGGACTTTCTGGGTTTGAGGCCAAATCAAAACAAACCGACTATATCACGAGGTAACCAGCTTCATTTTTAACCCATCTATGTGTTTTATTTTGCAATGTGGCACATTTTTATAAAATGGGTATTACTATACACTCGTAGGATTTTCGTTAGATTTATCACTCATATTTTAGTTTTCATAAGTTATTTGGGTTGTAGTGAAATTGGGAGAGTCTTAGGATGCTAGAAATATAAATTTAAAGAAAGTGGGTAGACGTGAACAATAATTGGGATTACCGTTCTGACGAGTGTGTGGGGTTCATATGTCTAAAATTATAAAATCGAGTCGAATTACGTTAGTATAGCTATAATGTGGGTTTGTGGTAGTAACATATAGGTAATTAGATAGAAAACGAGAATTTAATCGATTTCGCGTATTATCTTATTTTAGAAAAAATTCGGGGTTAGCATGCATTTCACGCATACGAGTTTTATGTGAAATTTAGAATATGTATTAATATATTTTTAACGTATGTGAATAGGCGATGGTGCGCAAGCGAGGAACCCATAAGACGTGTCGAGAAACGAGAAAAATTAGGGAGTGTATGCCTTTCTAAAGCTGTGAGTGGGCTCTTTCTATTTTGTCATTTTATTAATGATCTTGTTTTTCATAAATACAATGCTATACGAATGTTTTATAAGTGCTGTTACTTATCACTCCCAATAATGTGAAAATGCCTATATATATATGTGTGTGTGTGTGTGTGTTTAATATGGTTTTGTAATGGATTTCATATGGTATGATATATATTTTTATATGATGATACAGTCGGTGGACCAAATTCTATACTTGTTATGTGATGATACGGTCAGTGGACCATATTTTATGATTGATATATGATGATAGGCTAATGGCCAGATTTTTATATATTGCATATTAGTGATAACAGTCATGAGAGTCGGGTTATTTACTGTAACTACAGAATGGTAGCCTGAGGGAGAGTTCATTGAGATGTGAACCCCTAAATGAATGCAGTATATGGTAGCCTAAAGTCAATCTGATAGAGAGGTCACCTAGGTGAGTGCGGGAGACTTTATAGGTAAAAGTTGTTATATGGTGTTATATTATTGTGTTGGAGATGTGATTTGACCACCTATGAGTCTCATCGAGGATAATCACGGAAGTCACCACGTGACTGCTCGAGGCAACATCAGTGGTGGGCTTATTTTTTGAAAATGATGCATATTTTACTTTTTGCATTTAAAATAATTTTTTTAAAAATAGCATTGTTTTGTTTGCATATAAAATCCACTGCAAAGCTCGAGATGTCTAGGACCAGGGTAATCACCAAGAAAGACAGCCAACCCAATGACTTTTGAAATATGCTTTGAGGTTTTCATACTAAAAGAACTTCTTTAAATTAAATTATTTTAAGCTGTATTCGAGATATATTTTCCTACCTACGAGTTAAATAGCATATAATTATATATATATTTTAGTTCACTCACGGAGTATACTCCCGTATATTTATCCCCCTCACTCTTCAGTTTCAGGTTTAGAGAGCTTCGTACGTATCCAGTTGGTGGTGGTACTTTTAAACACTAAGATGTTTCACATATACTTTTGAATCCGACTCACTTAGATAAGTTAATAGTCTACTGGATTTTTGTTTACAAGTTTGTATTAATGTTTATTTTCTAAGGATTGTAAAAACAATTTGTAAGCTTTATATTTGAATTCGATTTTGATGGATTGACCTCCCATAGATTTATATTTGGATATATCCTTTTATGAAATGATTTGTATATAATTATATTTTGAAGTGTTTGGGATTGATTAAGAAACTCATTGTATAGTTTAGGTGTTTGGTTGGAATTATATTGGGAGTGTTGTATGAAATGATTTTGAATCAAGTTTTGTAAAGGTCTTATAGGCTCACATGTTATATTCTGATGATTGAATATACCTTGAGAGTTTGTAACGATTATCATGTTTGAGATCTACAAGTGTAACATTATAAAGCGTAAACTATAATAAAAAAATACTTTATTAGACTCATTTAAGATTATATGTATTATATAAATAATATTTTTTTGTTATCCAATCCTAATCAAATACATTTTAAAGGATATCAAAATCTTAAATTAAATATATCTACAAATTATCCATCAATATATCATAAACTGCTCATCAAGAATTCTAACTTTTTGTTTTAAAGATATTGGTAAAAGAATATTTATTATTTTTGAAAACAGCAAAAGGTATAAGTTCTTCTCCCTTGTAACTTTTTGCATCAAATAAGGATGATTCCCTAAAAAGTTAAGCATTAAAGTGAAATTAATCTATTAAATTTGTTAAAAGACTAAACTACCCTTGTATTTACATAATTATTTAATAAAATATTAGATAAAAAATAAAGTAAGACTAACCAACCATTTTAGCAAAATTAAAACAATAATTTTGCTAAATCGTTGTAGTTAGACCATCTCACACCAGAATCCACACAGAAAGTAAGAAAACTAAGATAAAAATCCTGCCCAGATTTACGAAAATAATTATTAATTCTAAAGGGAAGAATTTAACAACAGACTGGGATTCACATAAGCATAAGCAAGCAGTTCTTCATCACGTTCGAATAATATCATGTCTTCTTCCCTCAGACTCACCAAAGCTTCAACTGATCCATCTCCCTTTCTCGTATCAAACAACGACACAACGTTCTTATGATATCTGCTAACGCTAGGAATTGTTACCCAACTTGGCTTTCCCCAACCAAAATCAACATCGTACAACGAAGAATTACATAAATTGCTACAGAGGTATAATTCTATATCATTGCTTAGAAGAATGCTTACAGCGTCTTTGAAATACTCTGTTATCGATTCCAATGCATCTTCTCTTTGGAGCTTTTGTATGTAATTTTTGCTGAAATCTTGTGTTTCCTTCCTTAGCTCGCGAACCAAGCCTTGCAATTCGATATCGCTTTCATCTTTCTGCGCCGCGAAGTACCCGACAAGGTTCCCGATGGCGTTTTCAGGCAAGGGAGGGACGATCATTTCACGTATGTTTACGGACTGAGACAACACGGACAGCTTGGAGTATCCTGAGCTTGATCTCGACGCGTTCGTCGCACATTTCCAAATGAGTGCCGTTACGGCTTCTTCTCCGGTCGGTTGCGGCACGACTGCGCTGGCGGATATTGACTTCAGAGCCGCAATCTTTGACGCTTCGAAAACGAACCTTTTGATCACGCACCTGTCTTTTGTGAAGGTGAAGTCTGGTATCATCAGGGAAGAGAATTCCCTTGGTGGGAAGAAAGATGACGCGTCGTACAATTGAAGCACTGCTCCCCCGGAACCGAGAGATGCAGCGGCCCAGCCTTTGATGAACGTGCTTACAGTTACTGCGTCTGCTATCTTGTGCGAGAGAGAGATACCAATTGCAACGCCGCCGCAATCGAAGAAGGTGGACTGAACAAGCAGTAGAGAATAACCGGCGTTGACTACTTTCAATTCAAACTCATCAGGAATGAAATTTCTGGCAGCTTCTCCGTCTGGTTGTTGGAGAAAGTCAGATAGACGGCAGCCAACTCGTGCTTCAACATATACAGCTCCATAGTCGCTACAATGGATCGTCAGATTATCCTTGATTCTTCCTGCAAGTGGGTAAAAGACAGTCAACGTATCAGACAGAGATTTCTTCAGCTGGTGGGATCGGTCGTAAACTGACAGAGGATGATGATTTTTGTCTGAATGATAAAAGAGAAGCAGAGATTGATAAGATGGAGGAGCAAGCTGATCCAAAAGGGATAGCCTGAAATATTTTAAATGATCTTGTGTTGGAGAGGAAGGTTTAACGATTTCTTTTGAAATAATCTGACTCTTCATCTCTGTTAATTCTCGTCAAATCCAAATTTTGGTGTTACAGAGACGGAGGCAGAGTGAAAGACTCTTCGGAATTAAATAATAGGAAGAGTGACCGATTTTTTTAAAATGATATTATGATAACAAAAATTGTAATTAAAATTTTAAAATATTATTTATTTTTATAAATATTTTAATAAAAATAAATAATATTTAAAAATTATAAAAATATTTATCACATGTTTATCACGAGTGAATCTTATCTCATAAGCGATTATCATTTTTCTTTAATTAATAACAGATTTTCTCAATCGTCACTACAGAGAAAAGCCAGCCATGCTTTGACTTATGGGCTATGGTCCATGCTAATTATTATACAGTCATAAATAAAACGCTGGAATTTTTTACATTTTGTGTTACACGAGGAGCTAGTTTTTGTCTCAAAACATGGGTTATGTTACAGTGCTACTCCTGTACCGTATACACCACTACAATTTTCTATGGACTTTCAAATTTTTTGTTATATTTTTTTTAATTTTTTGGTTATATTTTTATAAATATTAAAAAAAATTAAAAATTATAATATAAAAATTGAAAAATATTGGTAAAAATTTAAAGTGTAATAGAAATTTAGTGATTTTATGGTATAGTCAATGGTGAATGCACTGCATCTCTGCACTTAAAAAAATTAAGAAAATTAAAAAAAAAATAAAAACGTGTTCTCGAGCTTTGAGAACCTGACAAGAAACAGAGAGACAAATATAAAATAAAATGTATAGAAAGATATTGCCTCAAATTTGATTATTGTTACATGGGTTAATTTTAATTTATCCTTAATTTTTTTGTGGGTTGATTTATTGAAAAAGATTTATTGTTTTAGAGTTTAATATGATACGAAGATTTGAATTTTTAAAAAATTTTAAATTTAAATTTTAAAGATAGTACTTTACTAAAGTGTTAAAAAGAGTTAAATTATAAATTTTATTTAAATTATTTTTTTGAATATGTTAATAAATTAATTTAATTTATATATATTTTAATTTGATATATTATAATTTTTTATATATAAAAAAATAATTATTTAATATTTATTTTTAATTTGATAAATTATAATTTTTTATAGGTAAGTTTATCAAAATCGTGATTTTTATTAAAATAATTTTTTATTTAAAAAATTAAAATATAAAATTAAAAAATAAAAATAAAATTTTTAATAATATATAAATAATAAAATATTTAAAATATTTTTATAAATTAATAAAATTAATCAAAATTGATCAAAATCGATCAAATATTTTACTGTTTTTGATTTTAACTAAAATCGAAATCGTTTTCTTATTAAAATCGCGATTTTGATCGATTTTACTATTTAAAATCACGATTTTGATAACAATAACTGTTATTATTATCATTTCCCTCCTAGTAAAATATAAGATATGATAAGTTGATAACTGTTTCTTTATGCCTATTTGTTTAAAAAAATTTTAAACTTAAAAGCAAAATATAATGTTTTAAAAAAATTAACATTTTCACCTTGATAGTTGTAATTTATGTAAAATAATTCATATAAAATTAATTATATTTATAATAATAATAATAATAATAATAATAATAAAGTTTTACTAAATAATTCTCTTAAAACATTGATGTTTTAAGGATACTGTTTTGCAAATTTATAATAATTTTAGTAATAAAATTTTTTCACTATAATCTTATCATTCACTATCAAATTATTAATTTAAAAATTTAATAATGATTAAAATGGTTAATTCCAAATTTATTTTCAAAAAGGAAAATAGCTAATTCAACAAAAAAACCATATATGATAAAATGATAAACAATTTGACGATTGTTATTATTAAAAGATTCAATACCAACGGTGATGAAGTTAGCTGTGATGAACAAAGCTGTCACTCTAAAGCAATGCATATATCCCGCGCCTCGAGGCTGATTGGCCATTAATCTTAATGGCTGTCATTGACGATATGTACGAAGCAGCAGCAGCAGCAGAAGCAGAAGAGGAGAAAACGAGATTGGGAATGAAATTAGGAACAAGGTTGGGAATGAAATTATTAGTATTTTATTTGATCTTTATAATTAGTATATAAAAATGAAATAAAAAATAATTATTAATAATAATATTTTTATAATAAAATATGTATTAGTAATTTGTATATAAAGATGAATAAATAGTATTTTGTAACATTTTTATTTTGAAATTTATGATTGATAATATATTAATTGTAATTCTTTGTTATATATATACTAACATTACATTTGAATTTGAATTCCATGGAAAAGACTATTGATTTTTTAATAACTGTCTCAAAAGATTAAAATATATTTTTTTAAGAGTTCGGTAAGTTTTTTTCGATGTATTATTTTAATTGATATTTATATTAATTATTTTTTATCAAGAACATATATCATATTTAATCTTTTTTAAAAATTAAAACATAATCAATTTTGAATTATAACGGTAATCTCACTATAATGATAATAGAATATAAACAAAAAATTAATTAGAATTTAAAATTTTATTTAAAGATAATTTAGAATTTTAAAAAATAATATTATCATAAATTTAATTTATAAATGATGGAATGACTTATTTTATAATATTTATGAAAAAATAAAGATTATGTTATCTGAAGAAATTTTTATTTTTTAAGAAAAGAACATATAAAATATTTTATAATATTTATAAAAAAATAAAGATTATGTTATCCGAAAGAAATTTTTATTAACATGAAATTTTGTTGTTGTTGTTTTCTCCTAAAATTGTAGTTAGTATTTTAGTCTCAAAAACGAATTTAATTAGCCTGACGGCGTTCACTCGACGTACTACAAAACATACCCTACATATGACGCACTTTTGATCCCGGCGATTTAAGATTTCTTGGTACACGTGGCACCACATGATTGAATAAGTTCAATCAACCCTTCTGCCGATTGTACGGATTAAAAAGACAGTTCGCTGTTGGTCGACGTGGAAATCTTTGACTGAAAACTCTTAGTCATCATTACGTTCGAAGATCGTTAATGGCCCCAACAAGAAACTACAGACGTGTCCTATAAATGCATCAATACAATATTTAATTTAATTATTATGAAATTTAATATCAACTTTGGAGAGATGGGTATATAATATATAAAAAAATTTATTGATGAATGTTTTTAAAATATTTATTAAATTTTTTATAATAATTTTTAATATTCAATATAATAATAACTAACAATTTTTTCATATACTAAAAATTATAATTTATTAAATATACATTTTTTAATAAATATCTTTAAATACTTGTTACTAAAACCCATAAAGGATTCATTATATCACATCAGCGACAGAATATGTCAATAATAAGAAGTTATTTCAATCGTTTGTAAACTTAAGGTAATAAACATGGGCATCACCTGTTTTTAATTGTTATTGGCATCTCTAAATTTTGTTTGTCATTTTAATTAGAATGGACACTTATCATTTGAATTAATTTAAAATAAAATTTTAAATTAATTTATAGATTATAATTTAAAAATTAATTAATTTAATTTAATAAAATATTATAAATTAATTTAATTTAAATTATAAAGTATAATTTAAAATGATTTGAATTTGAGGTTTAAATTATATTATAAAATTAAAAATATAATAATTAATTATTATTAATTTTATAATTTTTATTAAAATTTAAGAGTAAATTTTATGAATAATTTTTTTTAATTTTTCTATAAATAATATTATTTATAAGCTCAAATTTTTTTGATTTATTGTATATAGCCTCTCCTATATAAAATCATAACATAATATCAACAATACAATATGATATAAAAATACATGTATGAAATTCTGTAAAATATAACAAATTCTTGTCAGTTCACTAGATTCGGGTGCTTATATGGATACGAAATTCCGTACCATCAATAATATATATAATAATTATATAAATATTATCATATTAATTTATACAATAAATTTGTATAAAGAGTTTATGGCTCTTGATATTATATATAATGTCTTTTAATATCAAACTGCCGTGATATATGAGATAAAAATTATAAATATTAATATATAAATATTTTTAACATTATTTTTATCAAATATTTGTTTAATATTACATTTAAAATACAATACAATGATTATCATTTCAAACAAAACTTGTACCCTACCATTACAAAGAAATTTTTTATTATTATCATTATAGTTAGCCCTATTAAATATGTAGTATAAGAATCCCCTATTTTGGAAATAAAAATAAGTCTGGAGTAATAGTAGGGTACGCACCTAAGTTTCACTATTTTATTTTTAAATTATATCTTATAAAATAAGTTATGCATCATAGTAAAATGGTATATTTATAAAACAGTATTATGAATACAAATTTTTTATATAAATTTATGTGATAATATTATATAATTTAATTTTTTTACTTTTTATTTATTCTTATTAAAATATAAGACATGAGATATATTAAAAATGGTAATCATCGTTGCGAAAATAAAAGCTAAAAAATAAAATCAAGAATTCTATAAATTTTTTAAGTTTTTCTCTTAAAAAATTAAGTCTTTTTATATATTCTTTCCTATGTAATTCCATATATTTTTTGATAGTATCTCTATTATCTTTTATTATTTATTTATAAATAAATAAAATAAATAATTTAATATAATTATTTATTCAACAATTATTTTTTTATTCCATCATTATATGTGTTTTTTCATTAAAAAACATAATCTTTGGTATAATCTACTTTAATCATGTCCTTTTAAAATATGTCATAATTCTATTAATTTATATAATAAATTTGTTGAAAAATATAGATTTCTCTTGCAAAAAAATTATTATTATTATTTAAAAAATTTATTTTTCTTGCTCATCGCTAAATTTTCTATTTATTAGGAATTTTATCTAACCCTCTATCATATGTTACCTATACATGCTAACATTTAATTTAACCAATAATAATAATAATAATAATAATAAAGCAAAGCATTACGTATCCGGCCAACTGCGCATGGCAATGGCCAATGAGATTTTCCAGGGTTTGTCTAAAAGGTTATAAATATTTCAGATGACGGAGTAAACTTATTACATATTTTACAATTTTTATCTAATCTAATCTCTGCAGGTTTCATCAGATTTTTTTTTGTTTCTATTAAGAACTACATCTCAGGAATCTGAATCGAATTCCAAACTAGAGAACCCAAAAAAAAAAAGAAAATTTACAATATATAATTTATAACAATAATAATAGTAATTGCTGTAATTAATTTTTATTTTAAAATCAAATAAGTAAAAATATTTAATAAATATTAAACTTAATTAATGAATAATGTTTGTGTGGTATCACCTGTTTATATTTAATAATTAATAATTTTATTTTATAGTAACAATAAATTAAAAATCACACAAAATTGATCACGAAAATGAAAAAAAAGAAACAAACAGCTAAGCCATAAGAAAACCGGAAGGATACAATGAAGTATATATTATGAAATCAAATAAAAAATGGGGAAAATATATGATATTATGTAGAAATTAAAGCAAAGTAGACGTTGGATTACTTTACCTTTTTATTTTGATTGCAAAGAAAGAAGATGTTGGAAAGTGTAGCTTGAAGCTGCTGCTAAAACAACATTTTCAAAGCTTCGTTGCTTTGAACAAACAAAGAATGAAGGTTTTATGTTATGTCATTGAAGCTGTAAAGACAATGATTCTGGAGCATATCCTGGAATAAAAGAACTTCTTGGAGAATATGCTCTCACTTATTTCCAAACAGTCTAATGCGTATGGTATTAAAATCATTACCAAAATAAGTTGGACCCCACAATCACGATAATTAAAATCACATTTTATATATATTTTTTAATCATAATCCAAAATATCTCCTTTGGGCTTCTGGATTTTCCGTTCACCAAATTTGCAACACTAAAAACAGTAAGTTTCTACAATTAAAGTTTCCAGACAGGCATCCAGAGCAAATTGAACACCATACCGCACAGCCTCGGCCTCTGTAAATTCCACTTCTCCTTTGGATTCTGATCTTTGAACTGCTGCTAACATAATATCTCCTCATAGTGGAAATATCATACCATGGCTCACCCATTAATCAGCACAGAGAAGGTTGGTGTAGTCACGCAGCCCACAACCAACCGCACCCACTACTCAGAAAATCCCATCTTTGCCATTGTGCTTTTCAGAAAACTCCACTCAATGTGGTCATAAGTTTTATTAGTATCCAATTTTAGAGCTACCAACCCCTGTTTATCCCATTTACTCCACCTAATCTTATGCAAACATTCATACCCAATTATGAAATTATCAGAGATGAAACATGAAAGCACTTTGATTAGAGAAAATCACATGCTTCAACACTTTCTTCAGCCTGCTGACAATAATTTGTGCCATAATTCTATAAATCACATTGCACAAGCTTATTGGTCTGTATTTCAAAATTTCCGTTGGATTACTGACCCTTGGTATAAGGGCAATATTAGTGTGATCTTTAGTTGAGATATCCGCTAAATCAATAAGAATGTGCAAGCAAGTGTGCCTAACTATTTTTTCAACAGAATGCCAATGTTTTTGAAAGAAAGTCGCCGAAAAGCCGTCTGGTCCAGAGGCCTATGTCGGGCTCATTTGCGTTAAAGCCAACTCAATTTCCTCCTCTGTAAAGGCGAGTCCAATGTTGTATTGATTTCTGCCGACACTCTATTGTTCACCCCTCGAAGTGCAATTTGCTGCTGATCATTAGTGGGATTACTAGAGGAGAATACGTCTCTAAGGTATGGCAGTCTTTACTTCCTCAGTCCCCCTAACCCACTCATTGCTACCGTTCATAATTCCCCTGATCGCATTATTTCGTTGCTGTGATATGGCCTTCGCACGGAAAAATTCCTCCTCTTGTAGATCTTTGTCTCCGGTAGAATTCCTCCTCTTGTAACATACGGTCCACTTGCTTTTCCGGTTTAATGATGTCAACGACTGTTTGACTGAATTTTTTTTAAAAATTTTTTTTTACTTATAAAAAAAATTTCAGTTAAATATTAATTTTTATAATTTTAAATGTATATATATAAATAAATAAGTTTTATAAAAAAAGATATAAAAAAGAGTTTTTACTTTTTTTTTATACTCCACTTTTTAAAAATATTATAAATTTTTTAAGTCATTTTTACCCTTTAATTAAAAGTAAAGGTTATTAAAATTATTTTGTTAAATAAATTATTCATAAAAAATAATAAATAAATTTTTTTTTATAAAATATTTATCAAACAGTTTCATCTTAAATTTTTAAACTCTTATTTTATATAAGAGCTTCTTTTTAACTTTTAAGCTAAAAAAAACTGACCAAACATGTTAATAATACATCTTAACAGCTGAGTACCAATTAAAAATCACTTAATAAAATTTTTTAGAAAAAAATAGGTTCAAATAAATTTGGATTTTTTTATAATATAAAAAAATTAAAATTTTTTCATATGATTTCAACTGAAAATCTATGGGAGTGGACCGAGTGGTATAAGAAGTTTTGGGTTCAGAATCCGTTAGCGCAAAATGGAAGAAAATTTGGAGTTCAACGTCTACAGTAATTAAAATTATTGATTTATTATTATTTTTATTTTAATTTATAGGTCAAGTATAGGCATCAATTGAATTAGTTTGTTGTTATTTATTAAAAAAACAGTTATAAAACCCATAACTTAATCTCGGATAATAACAAGAATCAAATATGAGATATAAAATCCGCATAAATTACCCCCTACCATCATTCCACATGTGGTGCAGAGGTGATTGGTTTATTATCTTGTAGAACATAAAACAAGTATATTTACGTTCAAGCATTTGTGGCGTTGATTTTCTCAGACAATGGTCAGAGGTTGCGTGCAATATTCAAGAAATGGTGAGCTTTCCACAAACGAAATCAGCTTTCTTGATCAATAACCAGGCAAGAAACCTAGACAAGACTTTATCTCTCAGGAAATTCATAATCTTTTCTTCGGTGTATGCAATCACATAAGCTGTGCTGACAAGTTCAAAACTTCTCCATCTCCTTGCTTTGGCATATTTTTTCGATCCCGTTTCAATCCTCTCATCTTCTTCTGCACCTCGCTTATTAGTCTTTAAGGCTACCGCGATACATCAGGCTACAATAATGCCATCTTCCGAGTCTGAGCAACCACCTTGGCCAAGATCTGGTGTCATGGGATGAAGTGCATCTCCATTTACACAAACATTGCCTTTGCTGATATTCCCAAACAACCACCCCCATGGATGCCTGTATCGTAGATGTGATGCTACAGCATTGTCTGGTGGACTGTTTTTCAACAACACCCTTAAATTATTCAGGCTAATCATGACATTTTTTCAACAAAAATTGCTGCATCTTAGCTGGATCATTCTCAATTTCTTACTCTACAAGTAATTAATAAAGTTTTGGCAGGAAAATGACCAAACTTAGTGGCTAGTTAACTATGAAATTTTACTTGAATTCCTTTCGCAACTAGTTCAGAATTACCTTCGCTGGACGGAGTCCAAGTGAAAAACCAATAAACTGTCTGATCATCACAAGGGAGAGGAAACCAGATCGAACACCTTTGCCGACAACATGCAGAAATTTGGGCTCAAAACCATAGCTGTCTTTGAAATCTGAATAACTCCTTATGGCAGATCCAACGAAAGCCAGTGTCCTGAGTGCAAGCCACTTTGTCAACGGTTGAGTTTGCTACATCACACCCAATCAACACCTTTCATTCACAAAGCTTTCGGAAAATTAGACTAAAAAGAATTTCACATTGTATAACTAGAAGCTTTACTGCTGCTTTTATTACCTTGGTCTTGAGTATGTTTCCGTCAGCTAAATGCGTCAGCCTAAATTTTCCAGATTGGAAGCCACTTTTGAGGAGTACCTTATAGTGCCACTTGGAAGCTCTTCCGCAAGTGCTTCCAATAAGGACTTCCTTCTCACACATCTAACTTCAAGTTCTCCGCTAAACATCACATAACTGCAAATGTTAACACAGAAATAATGATGCCCACCAAATCTTTAATTTGCTTAACTTACTATTTTCCTTTGGTATTCAGTGATATCTCTGAAGAGGTTTTCCTGACGTAGAACTGGGAGTAATCATTATGCTGCAGTAGATTAGAATTTTCTTAGACTTGGCCAATAACTACCAAAATGTTGAATGCTATAAATTATTTAACATGCAGCAAAATCAACTGTTGATTTTACCTCTGCAGCTGCTGATGTTGTTGGCGAAGTGAATTACCGATGCCAACAGCATCCATAGCTTTCCATGCATTAGTCCATGTTGTGAAGGCAAATCATGTGATCCTCAAACTCTGATGATTCCAGCACTATGCTTCTGATTCCCAGCCTTTATTTTTCGATTGAGTTAACTCTTTAATTAATCTAAATTGAGTTATAAAAAAGATCAAAATTACCTTACCACAATTCAAAGATATCAATTTTTAAAGTCTTAATGTTTTAATTTGTATTTAATTTTATTTGATAATTTTTTTCTTAAAATTTATTTATCATTTATTTTATCTTTATTTTAGACTTTTGCTATTGAATCTTAGTTAGACATGTATTAATTGGACTCTTAAAAAAAATATTCCTTATAGATACGATACTTGAACTCATAAACTATACTATAACAAAATTACCTACACTTAATACAATAATTATATTGAGATCAAGAATTATCTTTTTGTCCTTTGTTGCATAATTGAAATGCATGAATTTTCTCCGTGAAAACTATGCAAATAAAGAGAATTAAAATCAAAGAATGTAATGCAGCTTCTCATTTGGTACATTTCATTCATGCTTATATTTCTAGTAGATGTTAATAAAAGGTTCATGATGCATATATTCATGCTTTTAATCCTTCAAATTCACTGCACTTTGCAGCATGCGTGTTCCAAGAATTAAAGCAATGTCGGTAATGAAAAGTTGCCATTCTTCCTTCTCGGTTTTTAATTTTCTTTTATTAAAGTTATTGGGCATACTTTTTGGAGATAAAATGAAACTATTTTGTTGCTTCAACAAAGAAAAAAATTGCATATATTTAGCTGGTATATGTTCATGGAGGGTCAGCAAAATACCATAAAGAGAGTCCAAATCAGTGCGGAAGTGAAAAGTGATTGTCTCAGCAATCTTCCTCATCCTTTGATCTGTCACATTTATCGTCAAAACTTCATCTCCGTAGACTACGCTTTCGTAGCAGATTCGGTAGATGTTCATCTCCGGAAAACAGAATTTAAACCACGCGAAATGTGGAAAATCTTGAAATTGATTTTTTTCATTTGCCTTGTTGCCTCCACATAAGACGAACTCTCAGGTCTTTCAGACTTGTAGGTACTTGCATCACTAGCAAATTTCATTTGCCGTGGCTGATATATCTGCCCTAGAGTTAATTTATCTTTTTACTATGAACACAACACAATGTTAGTATCTTTTCGAGTTGCTTAAATACAGAGTAACTATCAATAAATGAATATCCGATGCAAAAATTAGAGATGTTTAGAATTTCTGCTCCACTGAATGTTATCCTAGTTATGTCTAATTTCAAGTATAATTCTGGCAAGAAAATAAAGCTTGTTGTATCTGCCCCCAGACTCAAATTCTTCAATTTTTCGGGAATGTATCTTCTAGGGAGTATAGAGAAATATCCCGCTCTTGACAAGGTCAAAATCCATATAATCCCATCAATTCTTTTTCAAGTATCAGAAGACTGGAAGCAAGGTACTTCTTGGATGTGCTCCGGATGGCTGAAAAGGCAGTTTCGTCTCCAAGAATTCCAAATATCACGGAAATTTTATATGGTGAGAGCCCGTTATCAATATGAATACTAAGATATGTATATCAAAAGCTTAATAACTTTCTTGTTCTTTGAATGTAGTCTTGTCAGGAGAAATTCATATCTAAGTGTCATCAATCCAAATTCAGAAACTGAATGTATCAGGTTGAGCAAGGAAATTTTTGGGATGTCTATCTTACGAAGAAAGGAATTTACAACCTTTAAGAAATCGATATTTATTCCAGCCAGGTGTTGTGTATTGTCTGCATTAATGTCACAGGAAACCTGAAAGGAATATATGAAGAAAAACTTTTGAAGTTACTACAGATATATATGTTATTACATGCATAGCAATGTAATTAATCTTTGGTTCTTCTGTTCTTCGTATTAAATATTTTGTTTGTGCTATGGTGCTGTGCTTTAAGGAAACATTACTTTATTGAGTTTAATTACCATGAATTCTCTGTTTCCATCATATTATTTCTTAGTAATAGATTTATAAATCAAACAACTTAAAACAATATGTATGTAACTATGTTCTATCACGAAGCTTGATTGCGTGTAGTTTAAACCATCTACAAATGACAACTCAAAAGGAAACCGATCCATTCTTTTTTATTTTCTAACAACGATACTGAGCTAGTGGTGGGACATATGTTCTATTATACAAGCAAATTTTCCTTTTTCTTCTTATGCCATATTGGTACGTGTATATATACATACATATGTATGTATTTTTTTTTTTCAAAAGAAAGATTTCGGAGTGATATGTGGTTTGAACTAAAAGAATCAGAACTGGTGTTTTTCTATGACTCCACAGTGATTAAAAGTGGTTGCATGCAGGAAATGTTAAGAGTTTTCCGCAATCGAAATCAACCATCTATATTAACAAACTACCTAGAGAATACAAACAAAATTTTCTCTCCTAAGAACTTCGCTATCACTTTGGAATAGGTACACCCTACTGAATTTTCATGCTGAAAACATATATATATATATTGCTGTCAAACGTCAAATTAGTTAGCTTTTTACTCCCTTAAATTCAAAGTTGTAATTATTTTAATGGAATGTACAAATTTATGCTTAAAAAAAATTTCTTCTGAATCAGGATTTGCCAAAATTTCCTAGTGGTAGCCCACCACTCTTTTCTTAATCCCCCAACTGGATATATTGTAGAGTATAAGTCCAAATAAATAATCTATGATTTATAGTAGCATGGTCCATGCTGTTGCTATCTTGCATTAGAGCATACGTAATGGCTACCATCATCAAGAATTATCACATCAGTCGGTGTCATCTCAACTTTTTTATGGCACCATTTAATCTCCTTATCCTTCTTGCCAATGCATTCAAAATATAGCAACAACTTGAATTCACAAATGTTATTCATTCATATCTAAAAAGCCCTCAAGCCCATTAACTTGTTGACAGAATTCAGAGCCAGATATCTCATGAAATCAGTTGAAGATATTGTGATTGTGGGAGCTGGAATTTGTGGCTTGACAACATCTTTAGGACTTCACAGGTAATAGGATAAGCATCAATATTTAATGCTCGTTGCTATTACTGACCCAGTAGGTGTGGCTGCTGCGTTGCAGGCTGGGAATCAGGAGCTTAGTATTGGAATCATCGGAGAAATTGAGGGTCACAGGATTTGCGTTAACTATATGGAGTAATGCATGGAGAGCCTTGGATGCTGTTGGAATAGGCGATTCACTTCGCCAAAAACATCTGAAACTCCAAAGGTAAGGCTATGTTTGCTTCTAGTTAACTACGAAGGCACAACAATTTATATATTTTTATACATGTAGTTTTAAACAGCAATTTTTGTTGGAAACCACTCAGTTTTGTATTTCTAATTGACATTTGCTGATTAGCTACAACACCTAAATTTTAAACACATACTAACCCAAAGTTGATTCTGCTTGCTAATATATACTTTTAGTAGACATTGTCATATTTTGTAGGCTATGAAGCAGTTAATTCCCGATTCGATTCTCTGTAGTAATATGACACCATAATAGAAATTTCCTACCTGCAATGCTTCTATGCTTTCGATAATTATTCAATAAACTATTTTGCAGAAAATTTTCTAGCAATTTGTGTAAACCATAAACACTTCGGTTAGTTCTAATATTTGCATGAAACTGATCTGAAGAGGTCTCATGCAGCCGAGTACTTACCTCCACCATATCAGGAAAGCTCTCTCCCGAGAGACCATTGAAAACCGAAGGAAAATAGTAAGTTTATCAGATTGGCAGGATATATAATGTTTGATGAATTAATCAAACGATTTAGTGTCAGTGTTTTTGTTTGTGATTTTTAGCGGAGAACATGAAGTTCGATGTGTGAGCAGGAAGTTGTTGCTAGAAGAACTTGCAAAGGCTCTCCCAACTTGCACCATTAGGTATTCCTCAAAAGTGGTATCCATAGAGGAATCAGGTTGTTTAAAACTGGTGTATTTAGCTGATGGATCAATCCTCAAGACCAAGGTAAAAGAGTGGCTAGATTTTATGAAATTCTTTTTAGTCTTGCTTGTCAAATCTTTATCATTTTATCACTTTGTGAATGAAAGGTGTTGATTGGGTGTGATGGAGTGAACTCAGTGGTGGGAAAATGGCTTGGATTCAAGAACCCGGCTTTTGTAGGAAGATCTTCCATAAGGGGTTATTCAAATTTTAGGGGCAGTCATGGCTTGGAGCCTAAATTCCTTCAATTCTTCGGCAGAGGTGTTCGATCTGGTTTCGTCCCTTGCGATGATCAAACTGTTTATTGGTTTTTCACTTGGAGTCCCTCTAGCCAAGGTAATTCCAAACTATTTCCAAAAGCAATTTAAATAAAATTTCAGAGTGAACTTGGTAAAAAGGTTATGTTTGATTACTAACTGCTCTGGTCATTTTGCGTGTGGTTAAAACGTCAATATATGTAGATGATCCAGAGCTAGAAGATAACCCAGATGAGATGAAACAATTTGTGTTGAGAAAATTCCATACTTTGCCTACTGAAGTAAAGTCTGTTATCGAAAACACCCCACTAGATAGCATTATTTATTCGCGTCTACGATGCAGAAATCCATCGGAGTTGCTGTGGAGGAATATCAACAAAGGCAATGTCTGCGTAGCTGGAGATGCACTACATCCCATGACGCCAGATACCGGCCAAGGTGGCTGCTCAGCCTTGGAAGACGGCATCATTTTAGCCCGATGTATCGCTGAAGCTTTGAGGATTAATGAGAGAGGTGAGCAAGACCATGAGAGGATAGAAGTGGGATTGAAAAGGTTTGCCAAAGAGAGGAGATGGAGAAGCTTTGAGCTTGTCATCACAGCTTATGTGGTTGGTTTTATACAGCAAAGTGAAGGAAAGATCATGAATTTCCTTAGAGATAAAATCTTGTCTGGGTTCCTTGTTTGGTTGTTGATCAAGGAATCTAATTTTGATTGTGGCAAGCTCAGCATTTCTTGAAATAAAAAATTCTGAACTTTTATCAAGAAAGCGAACAAGAGTGACTGAGAGACCGCGTACATGGCTCGCTAATACCTATGTTGTACAAATTATGGTAACCGACGCTGCTAAGCACTTTAGTTGTGGCTTTGAGTATAGTTTTTTGGTTTGTGAATCTGATAGTCAAGAAGTAAGATGATTGAAGCCAAAGGAAACCATGTAACTGAATGTCCTGATATTGAAGGGATCAAGGTTTATATGTTACCAACAGCAGATTGAAAGCAAGAGAATGCTTTTGAAATGCTAAATCAGATTTTTCCAAAGTAGGTACATGTGTGTTCATTTTAAATTGTAAGATTCTTGGATTACTTGTATAAAGATAAATGAGTTTTGACTTACCCATTTTTTCCCCTCTTTAGTCTTGTCAGCAGCCATTTTCATTAGCAAGCAACCTCAATCTACTGACAACATTTTCTGTCTCAAGAAGTTCACTATACCATTACTTAGTTGTATAAACTGTCTGATTCTACGGAGAGTTTATATGAACATTATCATGCCCGACGCTGAAATTAATCTTTTTCGGAATATTGGCAAAATAGTTAAGATTGTATGGATGCTATTATACCATGCTCTTGAAATTTACACCTAACTGGTTTTCGCCCTGAAATTTACATATGTATACCATGTTCCAAATATCTGCACTTAACTTGAACCATTTTTTTTTTATATGAATCCTATACTTATACCAGGAATTCATACGAATACTATTATAACATACTTCAAAACTTTATGTTCAAATTGGGCAAATTCTACTACATCATTGAGACAATTTTGCCCCCAATTTTTGTGAGGAACAAACCCTTATAGGCACTACAAATTGAATTCTTCTTTTAAAGAAATTGGGAGATTGTAGTGTTTATTGTTATTATGGTGATTTTATTGTACTTTAAAAACCTAATTAAGTGTTTAAGAACATTAATTTTTATTAAGATTTATAAATTTTTAAATTAATATTTGACATAGAATTTTCATCCTACAACAGTAGTGACTTAAAAGCCACCATTGCACAATACCAAATGTGCCTATAACTCAATTCTCATAATTTTATTATCATTATTATTATTTTAACTTTACTGGGTGAAAAAACATTACGAAACAATCAGAATTAAGGAAATTGTTTTCTGTAAATACTTTTATTTAAAGCATTTGCTATAAAGGCATAGTATTTAAAAAAAAGAATACTCTTAATCTTTCAATCTTGCATTAGAATATATGAATGGCTGTAATGGCATCAACATGAAAAAAAAATATCCTCCTAATCTCAACTTGCCATTTTTGGCGTTATTTGTGTTGTCTTTTTTCTGAAGCAGATGTATGCTTTTTTTTAAATACAAGTTTACTTTCAAAAATAATTTGTGAAACTTGAAACAACGTTGTTTCACAGTAAATTAACATTTTATAAAATACAAACGTTAGCCCTTCTTGCCCACCAATTCCTCATATAGCAAGATCCTATGGCTGCAATATGTTGGAATAACTCATAAGTAGAGATATCATGGAATCAATTGAGGATATTGTGATTGGGGGAGCTGGAATTGCTGGTTTGATAACATCTTTAGGACGGACATCACATGTACTAGGATGACCATGAATATGTAAACTCAAAAAGAATATTTTTCCTGGAAAATAGAAAAGTTTTAATAAAAATATATTTTATTATAAAATTGATAAAAACATTTATAAAGATATTTATGATATGAAAAATGTTTAAAATATTCTTTATGCTATAAGTTTATAATAAATTAAAGAATATATTTATAAGCATGTAATGTACTCAATGTCTATAAAAAATTAAAGAGTTTAAACAAATCAAAATATATTTTAAAAATAAACTTTTAATTAAATAAAAAGACTAAATATTAAAGCACAAAAGATCGATAAAGAAAATATATAATTAATTTATTAATATCACAATCTCTTAACCTTAACTAGAAATTTAGAAAGATATAGAAATGAGAGAACGAAATATATTATAAACTGATTATTATCTATGATATCTAATGATCTTAAAATACAAAATAAACCTCTTATTTATAGACAAACATGAGAGTTAAATATCAAAGTAAGTAGTTGTAATTTTTGATAAATTGAGTTGAAAACTTTGACAAATGAAATTAAAAGATTTCAGCAACCATAAAAATGTTATGAATGACTTTGAAACTCAATGATTCAGCTTCCTTCATAAATATGAAGTTATAGATAACTGACTTATCTTTCAGCTATCACTTGTATTAAGTAAATCTGAAATTTTTATCAAAAGATATGACTAAAATACTGAAGTATAGTTAGACTGGACTGTAACAGCAATTGAGCCTGCTTAATGACTTCAAAAATACAACTTAGAGTCCAAATTAATGGTTTGACAAAATATAAGCCCAATGAGTTAACTTTTCACTATATCAAGATTTATCTTATTAGGTCTTTCAGATAAAAAGTTTTTATATTTACTGCATCAAAATAAAAAATAAATAGAAGTTACAAACAAAATAAATTTTTCATCAAAAACTAGAAATATGCATAAAATAAAGAGAGTTAATGATAAATTTAAATCTTAGTACATGTACACTTTTATACACTCATCAATTCTTGACATTATAAAGCTGTTATTGAACCATAAAGTATATCTATATATTCAGCTGAAGAAAACAAAATGACACAAAATACA
>JAVXUL010000015.1:2904044-2917580 GCA_035590515.1 Trichilia minutiflora | reverse complement strand
GCTTTCGAGGTTCAGATATTGAGAAGTTGCCATCGGAAATTGGACAATTGACACGGTTAAAGAAGTTAGATTTGAGCAATTGTTCAAGACTTACGGTAATTGCTCCAAATGTCATTTCAAAGTTGTCTCAATTGGAAGAACTATATATGATTAATAGCTTTACCCAGTGGGAAAAGGGTGAAGGAGGAAGCAATTCCAGTTTAGTTGAGTTGAATGCATTGTCGCAACTAACTACTCTAGAAATAAACATTGGAGATGTAGAAATTGTGCCACAAGATTTGCTGTATGTGGAGTTGGAAAGATTCAAAATATTTGTAGGGGATGAGTGGGGCAGAATCAATGTGTACAATGAAGGTGAAACCTCAAGAACGTTGAAACTTAACATGCTAGATAAAAGCATTTACTTGGGTAAAGGGATGAAAAAGTTGTTAAAAAGAACTGAAGATCTTCATCTAGGTGGATTGAATGGTTTTCATCAGGGTCTCCATGAGTTAGACGATGGGGATGGTTTTCCACAATTGAAACATCTCTCCTTGGAAAATAGTCCTGAAATTTTATACATAGTCAATTTAGTGAGAGGTGGTTGTTGTAATGCATTTCCTTTGTTGGAGTCATTGATACTTTACAATTTGATAAATTTGGAGAAAATATATCACAGTCAACTCGTGGAAGATCAATCTTTCAGCAAATTAAGAACCATTAGGGTCGAAGAATGCCATGAGTTGAAGCATCTCTTCTCATTTTCCATGGCTAAAAATCTTTCGCGGCTTCAAGAAATAAAAGTGAAAAATTGCAATGGCCTAAAATTGATTGTTGGTGAGGAAAGGGAAAACTATGTTGTTAGTGAAAATGAGGGTATTAACTTCACTCAGTTGCACTCCCTAGAGCTGAAAGATCTACCACATCTTACATGTTCAGGATTCAATGAGGGAATATCTCAAAGATTATCAGCAACTCCATCAGCATCTATGGAAATCATTGCAGAGGATGATCCCCAGGATTTCATAACAGTACTATTTAATACTAAGGTATACTTGCCTTTTCATTTTGTGGGGAGTAACATGTTTTTTGTTTACCTTATTTTTTAATCATAATACATATATCCATTAGTTTTTGAAAAATAAGAACTTATTTTTTTGCAGGTCACCTTTCCCAACCTAGAGACGTTGAAATTGTCCTCACTAAACATTGAAAAAATATGGCTCGATCAATTTTCTAATTGTCAAAATTTAACGAAACTGGAAGTGAAGTACTGTGGTTATTTGAAATTTCTGTTTTCATATTCTATGATTCATGGTCTTGGGCAACTCCAAAATCTTGTGATAGAAGGATGTGGGTCAATGGAATGGGTAATCAACACCAATGTATTAAGAAGAGATGAAGAACAAATGATTGGAGTAATGGCATTTTCGAAACTAAATAGCCTGACCCTGTCAGATCTTCCAACACTTACAAGATTCCTCTCCATGAGCTCATCTGACACTTATACGCAATGTCTCTTTGATGAGAAGGTACTTCTTCTTCTTCTTTCTTATAGATTTATATAACTAATTTAAACCATAATGTTTATTTTTTTAATGAACTGATTAATTCTCTTTTAATTTTTTATTGAAAGGATTTCTCTTTTAATTTGCTCTCTTAAATTTAAATTTAAAATTGATTGACTTCAATTTGGATGAATGTCTATATATATTCATTAATTCTCTCTCTTTCTCTCTCTTTCTCTCTATATAATTTTCTTCCTTAAATTTAAATATAAAATTTATTGGATTCAGGTTGGGCTCCCTAGTTTGGAGGTATTAGAAATTAGAAGGATAAATGAGTTGAAAAGAATATGGCACTACCAACTTGATTCAGATTCTTTCAGCAAATTAAGGCAGTTGGAGGTAAGAGATTGTGATAAACTAATGAATATTTTTTCATCAAATATTATTCTTGGAGGAAGGTTCGAGAGACTGAAGAGTATATCGGTAGAATATTGTGATTCAATAAAAGAGATAATTGAAGAAGAAACTTGCTCTCATTGCACGGTGGATGAAGAGTTTTCTGCAGTTAGCACCAGTAGCAAGTTTCAGGTGTTTCCTCAATTAACTTCGTTGTCCCTATATAATCTACCGAGCCTTACAAATATCTATCAAGGAATTCATATGTTAGAGTGGCCGATATTAAAATATTTAACGTTAAGAAGATGTGACAAAGTGGAAATATTATTTAGTTCTTCACAAATATGGAGTTGGGAGACAGCAATCCGACGACCCGTGTTCTTGGTTGATCATAAGGTAATTATAAAATTAAATTAATTAGTTCAACACCATTTATGTTAATTAATTAATTGTCTAAATATATTTTGTTGCAACTTAGTTGCTAATTTGCAAAAAACATCGACACAATCTCTTTTTGATGAGAAGGTATTTCTTCTTCTTCTTCTTCTTCTTTTTTAAATTTATATAATTAGTTTAAATCATAATACTTATTCTCTTAGTGAACTGATTAAGTCTCTTTTAATTTTTTTCA
This sequence comes from Trichilia minutiflora, assembly GCA_035590515.1. Classification (NCBI taxonomy): domain Eukaryota; kingdom Viridiplantae; phylum Streptophyta; class Magnoliopsida; order Sapindales; family Meliaceae; genus Trichilia; species Trichilia minutiflora. Next base: position 2,915,066 of record JAVXUL010000015.1, on the reverse strand, counting down.
AAGAAATTCTCTTTTAATTTACTTTCATGAATTTAAATTTAATTGACTTCAGGTTGGATGAATCTCTCTATATTCTCTCTCTCTTTAATTTTCTTAACTTTAAATTGAAATTTAATATTTATTGGATTCAGGTTAGACTCCCTTGTTTGGAGATATTATTAATTGGAGAAATGAAAAGGCTGAGAAAAATATGGAATGATCAATTTGATTCGAATTCTTTCAGCAAACTAAAGCAGTTGAAGGTATTCTTTTGCCCTGAATTAAGGAATGTTTTTTCATCAAATATTATTCTTGGAGAAAGATTCGAGAGACTGGAGAGTTTGTCGGTATGTTTTTCTAATTCAATAAAAGAGATAATTGAAGAAGAAACAAGCTCTGATTCCATGGTGGTTGAAGAGTTCTCTAGAATTAGAAGGAGTAGCAAATTTCAAGTGCTTCCTCAATTAACATCGTTGTTGTTATATTATCTACCAAGCCTTACGAATATCTATCAAGGTATCCATATGCTAGAGTGGCCAACATTGAAAGATTTAACGGTAGAAAGATGTGACAAAGTGGAAAGGTTATTTGGTTCTTCACAAGTATTGAATTGGGAGATAGAGAGCCAACGACATATGTTTTTGGTAGATCATCATAAGGTAAGTACAAAATTAAATTAATTAGTACAATATGATTAATTGATGTTAATATATTTTGTTGCTAGTTAGTTACTAATTAATTGATTTATTTTTCTTAATTTCATAATCTTATAATTTCATGACAACAATTGGTAATTAGATGATCACCAATTGATAATTATTAGAAGATATACACGTTAATTTTTGTTAACTAATTTACATCCCATTGTTTAAGTCTCTCTTTGATTCACGTATATAAAGGGTACATGAACCGATTGAAAATGCTTCACACCTATTATTTAATAATTATTTTTGTTAGTAAAATATCATTAAACAAAATTACTAATATTATATCGACATATTTTAAATAAAAAATCATGAGTATTTTGTATACTTAGCAATCCTATTTTTAATTTTTTTACTTAATCATTTAATTTTTTATTGTTTTTTAGTTATTGTAGAAGACATTACAGTCTATAAATCGTTAATTTAGTTGATTTTCATACCAAACACTTTGTCAGTCCGCTTTTAAAACAATTGATATCTAAAAAAAGTCTAAATACTTTAATTCTTCTTGTACTTTTACTAAATATCTATTTTATTATCTTTACTTTTTTCTCCGCATTTCAGGCAAAATGTTCTACCGCACTCAATTTGAAATTTCAAAATTAATATTCTACTAAGAATTTGTAAACTCAAGTAACTCAAACTTATTTTAGGTTTGCTATATATGTTTTACAGCTATATGTATGATTTGATCATTCTTTAAATCTAATTGATTACTGACTGTTTTTATTTTATTTAAAAATAATATTAATACTTGGTTGATTTTCAGGTTGTATTCCCTAGTCTTAAGACTTTGGAAGTAAACTATTGTCATGGGTTGAGAAATTTGACAACACTCTCAATTATTGAAAATCTATTAAAACTAGCAAGAATAAAAATATGTTCTTGTGAAATCATTGAAGAAATCGTGCAACAGATTGGAGAAGTGAAGGAAGATCCTATTATTTTCAACAAATTGGTATATTTGGAACTTGATGATTTACCAAGGCTTAAACATTTTTTGGGGGGAAATTACCCTCTGGAATTCCCATACTTGGAGAAACTGGTTGTAAGTGGGTGCCCAAACATGAAGATTTTTTCTGAAGGGATACTACGCACACCGAAACTATAAAAAATGCAATTGGCAAACAAGTATAGAGAGAATGAAGAGTGGTGGGAAGGAAGCCTTAATTCCATTATACAAAAAATATTTAAAGAAATGGTATGTGTTTAGATATTATTTACCAAAATTTCTCATGCTTCTCCTTTAATTGCTCCTGCACTGGTTTATTTTATTATATTTCATATTATTTTTCTTTGTTTATCTAGAGCATTTGTCTGAGCACCCCCATCCAATACAAATGGTAAATGTTATAAGCTTTGTTGTGCAGACATTTTCTTCATTTTAACCGAAATATTTTTTAGTTTGGTAGTATGGATTCCTTACTTGTATGTGTTGATATTCTCAGAAGTTCCACGTGTGAAAGAAATACTTCCTGGTAGCTTCTTTGGCAATTTAAGGAGACTGGTATGTTGAGTGCTATTCCAGCCAATCTGCAACGGTTCTTGGAAAAATTGGAAATTCTGACAGCAAAGAATCGTGATTCTGTAGAAGAGGAGTTTGTGTAGAAGAGATAAGTACTGACAAACATTTTATGGAACTGTTAACTAATCTTGGGCGGATGGATCTCATTGACCTTCCAAAACTCAAAAGATGCTGCAACTTCAGCCAGAGTATAATTGAATTGTTGTCCTTGCATACTCTAAATATTGAAAATTGCCCTAACATAGAGACATTATCCTAAATCATATTGAATTTGACATCATGTTTAATTAATATTATGGGTTCCTTCTCCAAAATAAATCTCTTGGAGATAGATATTTTCATTTTAACTAAATTTGATTGATTTTCAGTTCCGTAATCTGAAGTCGTTAAAGCTTTCTAAACTTCCCAACTTGTTGCATCTACGCAAGAAAGTTATAGTCCCATCAATGTTTTCCAAAATTTACAAATTCTAGAAATATCAAAATGTAGTAACTTAGGACAATTTTGTTCCATATTGGGCATCTTTCAAGAATCTTACCACAATGTATGTATCAAAGTGTGATGGGTTAATAAATTTAGTGATACTCTCAACAACCAAAAGATTAGTAAAACTTGTAAGAATGAAAGTAACTAATTGCAAAATGATTGAAAAAATCATACATGTTAGAGAGGAAGTGAAGAAGGATTGAGCTGTCCAACTAGAATATTTGGAGCTCAAGCCTTACAAGCTTTTTCTTAGGAAATTACACACTTGAATTCCCATCCTTGGAATAAGTAATTATGAAAGAGTGCCCGAAGATGGAGAGTTTTTCTCGGGGAGTCTTAAGCACACCAAAGCTAGAAAAATTACAACTGACTGAAATAGAGGAAGAAGAAATTGTGAAAGAGAATAAATGGTTTTTGGGAAGGTAGCCTTAAATCTACCATAAAAAAAAAAAAAAAATTGTTCTAAGAAATGGTATGTATATGCATATCCCTTGCATTTGCTTGGTTTTGTTTTCTTTTTCATATTAAGTAGCAATTTGTTACTTATATTCATATATATCCAGAATAAGCAGGGTTCTAAAGATGAAGATTAAGGGAATTGGAACTGGTCCTAGTTATACAATGAACAAGAGGATCTATCTGGAATCATGCATGTACGTTGGTCTTTTATATACTCCAATTATTTGTATTATTAGTACTTGGATTTTTGATCTGTTAGAAAAGATGTTAAATCTAAATTAAACACTATTAAGGCATCCTTCAAACTATAGGATTTAAATGTATGGAAAAAATAAAGCATTTTTCAGGATTGATGCACTCATTCTCTTTTTGTTCTTTTTGTGATCATTTGTTCATGGCCTTGCAAAGCTTGAACGGATGGATTGAAAAATGGATGAAAGGCATGGTAGATACTCTGTTGAAGTATTGATATTATTCAGTTTTAATCTTGTTTGGCTAAATGGAGATTGATTCCACAGTTGATTATTCATTCGATTACTGATTTTGACTTTCTTTTCAATATTCTGCTGATCCTGGAGTTTATTGTCCTGTCTTTCTGTATTTTATGACGTTTTATTTTCTCCTTCTGATTGAATATATACACATATAGCAGTAACAGATTTAAAGGTTCCTTATCCTCACTGGTTTCACTGCTTGTTTTTGGTGAGTTTGGACTTTCGCATCCTGTGTGGATTAAAAGTTTAAATCCTAATTCAACTAGGATTGAGAAGCAAAAATTACCTAATGACCTTAAAAAACTAGGGGCTTTGATTTCATTACAGAAAGGGACCTTGAGAAGAGCTCAAAGTATCCCATTTAGGAGAAACATCAAGAGCGAGAACGAATTTTCTCCAAGAGAGTTAATTAGTGAGGGAATTGACAAGAGAAAAAGAAGGTGAGAAAAGAAAGAGAAGTTGCAGATTTTTCCTTCACTGTTTAGTTTTCATCAAACATTGTTCATTGACCATTGGATTGAGTTGAACTTTGGACTGTGAGTTCTTAAGACCTTGTTCTACAATCATACAGCGACAATGATGTTTGGTGATTTGTAGCTCCAGTTTCGACCTGTGAACAGTTACCCGTTTTTGGAAAATTTCTCTCCATTCTTCTTTGATTTGTTCTTACTTTGTTGCTATTTGTTTCTCCTTATTTAAAACTTATTTTGTGATCATTTAGGAGTGCATTTTTGTAAGAATATTTTGATGTTGTGGAGTTTTTTGATGGACCGGAGGTCCTATCAATTTTACCCTTGATTTGAAGGGTGTTTCACATATAAATCTTGGTATCTCTTGAGTGGTGTTTTTGACCTTGATCTTATTTATTTTTCTGCATATTATGCTTGCTGCCACATCATTATTGTGCTAGAGTTTGATTGCTCCTCATGGATTCAAGTAAAGAGGAAAGTTTTTAACTGTGCGTTTATCCCTCTGTGTTTTCAGCCTTGCATTAGTTTGGTGTTTTCTTCCCAACATAGTGGTATCAGAGTTATGGTTGAATATTGGTGATTTTTATTTGAATAATGGAGGCTAATATTAGCAAAATAGTGTGTTTGAATAGTATTAATTATCATAAATGGAAGGACAAGATGAAAGATCTTTTATTTGTGAAAAAGATGCATTTGCCTGTGTTTGCTACTTAGAAACCCTAGTCTATATTGGATGAGGATTGAGAATTTGAATATCAGTAAGTTTGTGGGTATATTAGGCAATGGATAGAAGATAACATTCTTAATCATATTATTAATGAGACTTGCTAGAATTTTGTGTGATAGGCTCAAAACACTTTATGCTTAGAAAGTAGGCAATAATATGTTGTTCTTATTTAAGTAATTGATGAATTTGATAAACAAGGAGACTAGTTGTCACAGTCTTGAATTAGCTAAGCTTGCTCAACCTTGGCTTAACGCCTTGTCCCGGGCCTAGTCCTATTTCTGATCATTTGAATGATTTTTAGGGCATTTTTGATTAATTATCAGGAATGGATGTAAAATTTGATGATCAGATATAAAGGGTTTGGTTGCTTAATACTCTTCCAGATTCTTGAGAAGCTTTTCGTATTTCTTTTTACTAATTTTTCTCCTAGTAGTGTGGTAACTATAGAATATATTAAAAGTGGTATTTTCAATGAAGACGTGAGAAGATCTCAAGGATCACTTTCATCATCTTTACGCTCAGATGTTTTAGTTACTAAAGACAAAGGGGGAAGCACATCCATAGGACAGAAGTGTAGTGATAAAAGTAGAAGGAAGTCAAGATCTAAGTACAAAAATTTTGTGTGTGATCACTATGGTAAAGTAGGATATCTCAAGAAGTACAATTTCAAGCATAAAAAGGAGATGAGACAGGAGGACGGTGATAATGGGAATTGTGTTGCTACTACTTTTGATGGTGATTTCCTTGTAGCTTGTGATAAAAATGTCATTAATTTAGTATGCTATGAAACTAGCTGGGTGGTGGATACTAATGTTCCATTCATGTCATGCCAAGGAAGGAATTCTTCACTTATATGTCCGATAACTTTGGAGTATTGAAGATGGGCAATGATGGCAAGATAAAGGTGATTGGCATGGGAATAGTTTGCTTGGTAACTAATAATGGCTCAAGGTTAATTCTTAAACATGTCAAGCATGTACCTGGCATTTGCTTGAATTCGATCTTTGTAGGAAGGCTTGACGATAATTGTTATTACAGTGTCTTCGATGATGGGTAGTGGAACTTACTAAAGGTTCACTGGTTGTGGCTTGAGGTAACAAGTCTTCCAATTTGTATATGCTGCAAGGATCTATATTTGATTGTTCAGTGAATATAGTGGAAAGTAATTCTTCACTAGAATTGTGGCATAGAAGTCTGAGCTATATGACTGAGAAGGGGATTATAATTGTTTTGCCAAAAAAAATTTACTTTCTGGGATTAAGAAAGCTAAGTTAAACAAACGTGTTCATTTTGGTTGGGAAAGAGAGGAGTTTATTACGGCTTTGATAGGGGTTATTACTTTTGGTGCAAAGTAATATGTTTAGAGAGTAAGAAAGAGAGAGATGATAGTCACAAAAGCTGAAAGTAATTGTTTTATTCCACTTAAATTGGCTTACAAGTTACATGTATTTATAGTAGTAGTTAAGGTAATTCTAGATTATTCTAACTAATATCTTAGTTCTAGATTTATCTAACTTGACTATTTTAGAATATTCTAACTACATATCTTAATTGTAGATTTATCTAGCTCAAACATCTTAGTCTTGTTAATATTAGAATTATCTAGAACAACTAAGCAACTTGATTATTCTATAAGTTTAGACAAAATTCTGGATTTTGTTAGGAGAGACTCATGACTTCCAATACTCCTCCTTGATGCTCTTCTTACAAACTCCAAGCTGATTTTCAAAGTATTCAAATTTTATTTTTGGTAATACTTTTATGAATATATTATCAATTTTATCTTCACTGCTGCAATGCTTCAAGCTGACTTGCTTAGTGCTTTCTGCTTCTCGAACAAAATGGAATTTAATCATAATGTGCTTGGTCATCTTGTGCTGGACAGGATTCTTGACGATGCCTATAGCAGATTTGCTATCACAATAGTCTTGTAGGATGCTTTTGTACTTCTCCAATATCTAATAAGATCATTTTAACCATATAGCTTGGCTATTGCTCCACAGGCTGCTATATATTCTGCCTCAACATTAAATCGAGTTACGGTTTCTTGTTTTTGTGAATGCCAAGAGAATACCCCATTGCCAATTGTAAATGCATAGTCTGATGTGCTTCTCTTGTCATCAATGGAACCAATCCAATCACTATCTGTGAAGTCAACTAATTTGACATTTTCTGCACCAGTGAGTTTTATTTCATAATCAACAGTTGCTTTGATATACCTAGCTAAAAAATGATTTTGAATTGGATGATGCATAAATCTTGCAATGAGACTTGTGGCATACATGATATCAGGTCTGGTAGTTGTGAGATACAACAAACTTTCCACTAGACGTCTGTATTCCCTTGTAATCACCTTGGGCGAGTCATCTTGCTTTCACAACTTTTCATTTACAGCCAATGGAGTTTCAATTGATTTGCTTGCCTTTATTTTGAATTTTTACAGTAACTTGTTAGCATACTTTTGCTGACATAAAAATTCCTTTCCTTTGTGTGATCTCTATGCCAAGGAAATAGTGTAGGAGGCCCAAGTCTATCATTTCGCATTGCTTACTCATTTGTTCGTTGAGTTATTGAATTTGAGCAGCGACGTGTCACAACTAAATCATCAACATATAATGAAAGAATAATTTTATCAGCATTTCCATAAGTCTTTACATGTAAACTTGGGTAGCCCAGTTGCAGTATTGAACTAATATCTGGGTTGCATTTCCTAGTCTTTGTTCCTCGATTGCAGTATGTGATCATTTGATTTATTAAATAACTTTGCAATCGACCGATATGAGATATTAACTGTCCGGGGGGGAAGACTTCGTTATAGAAGTTTTTTATGAATACATATTTTCCAAGCGTTATGTTATATCCAAAGACAAGCATAAGATGATTTCATGTTATGCCAACGAAATCATACACTGCCGCAACGGTATTCATAAAAGCTGTTGGAATTCAATAAACATGTAATTTTGTGTCAACAAAATCCTGTCAACATAGTTTTTCAATGACAAGGTCTTTGAAACTCAAAAATCATATGATATTAGTACTGCAATAAATTTTAGCAGGAAAGAAATGCTTCTGTCTCCCTGTCTTGAGACCTGATATCATCGCAGCAACATCAATATATAATGCAGTGGAATAGAATACCCAGGAAATGAATAACATTGGTACTGGGAAAAGGAAGATGGAAAGAACTCAATCACTTGCTTTATATTTGGTACATGTAAGATTCTAAGTTCATACAGAAAGGTCATTAAATATTGCCAAAATCTGCTCAATTCCCAAGCAAGCTGAAAAAAAGAACAGTACAAATACAGGGCAATCTGATCGGTTTAATCTTACATCATCAGCAGTTAAGTGGTTGAACTCAACCCAAACGACTTGACTATGGCACTTACTCTTTCTGCGAAAGTTCTGGATGTTATCTTTTTTCCTGGCACATGAAATGGATTTGAAACTGCATCCACATATGCAGCATGGAACTTCCTGAAAAACTATAAAATACATATAAAACCAACACAGAGTCAGATCTCATGCTCTTATATCAAAGCCATTTGGAATAAAGACCTCAATATCTAACAAAAAAGAAATGACAGCGACAAGGGAGTATGCTCATTTATTCAAACTCTTCTTTTCATGTTTTCATCTTTTTCCTTTTGGAAGTAAGCAAAAATAATCAAACCTTTCAAACTCTTTCCTTTTATCATTATCACTTACAAGGAAATAAGATCATGACCTCCATTCTTGTTTCATTTACCAACCAAAATAGAGTTAGCAAAAACACTAAATTACAAAAATGTAGAGGGAAGGTAAATTTGTAGTTTAACACAAGAGAAAATTTAAAGCAACTTGCATCAACATAATGTTTAGTGCATGATCTAGAACCAAACAGAAGAAACAAGCATCCACCAGTGACAATTAATTATAGAAGTTGGGAAAATCTACTGGTTATATGAAATGCAGCCATGCTAGTCCTATTATTCACATCATAAAAATTCTCAATTATGTGTAAATAGCAAACATCATTATTTTAAATATTACAATCCACATGAATTCCACAGTTCCAAATCTATGAGATCCAACCATTCATCAAGACAGATCAGGGAATCGGATAACAAATAATATATCATAGCAGCTGATGCATCTAATGCTTCAAATTGAATAAAGACCTATTTGGTTCCACACAAGTTATTTCAATGCTTCAAAGTGATGTTCTGGACAGCTAACTATTAAAGAAGTAGGATCTACTTGTTTGTAACTAAAACCAATCTCACAAATCTCACATCACAGATATCTTCAAAGGAAATACTTTTATATTGAAAGCAAGTTATTCAAAAAAAAATCAAAAGAAACCAAAATCCGCTAAAGGCAGACATGATAGCTGATTCCACCTTAGCAGTGCAAAGAATGTAGGACACTCACAATACAATAATTCAACATAGTCCTCTGGGTATTTGGAAACTTTGAATGCAAATATTAACACTTACACTTCTCACATCTGCATCTCTGACATCTAAATCTGTGGTCACTAAAATAAACTTCACCTTTGTGTTGGTCAAATAGCCATACCTGGAGAAGACATATTGCATGATGAAAACAAATACATACATGATTGCAACCGGAGCATAAAACGAAGTATTTTCGGTACAACGAAATATAACTTCTTACACTTTATAGTTTTCAGTCGGATATAGCAAACCCAAGAATGTTTCATTCAAAGTTGGCCCAGACTTCTTGGGGTTGTTAACTGCATAATCACATTCACAATCAGACATCAAAAATTTTGAAATCCAACTTTAAATAAGCCATGCAAAGCTTCTTGATCTAACCCTATAACTACATTTACAACAATAATAACTTGAAGCAACCAATGAACGGAAAAATCCCAAAACTATCTCCAATTGGAACCTAAACTAACCTGTTTCTCAACATCTTGCAAAATCCCTAGAACTGGGCTAGAAATGTACAAACTTTAACAAATTGGCAGTAACCCAAATGAGCAACATAAAAAAACATCGTATAGTTACAAGTCCAGTTCAGAATACACCAAAAACAAACAGTTATGCCAACCTTTAGCAAGATCTCATCCAAATGGGAATTCTCCGATCAAATCATTCAAAATTTTACTCGTTCATGTAACTTTTAAAACATTTACAGCTGAGTTTACATACCACGCTCGTCAACGACGTCGAGGGAGCAGTGAACGATGTGATGGAGCTTGAGGGCGTCATCTGCCTCCGTGAAGCTCTGTATATAGAGGGGATTGTTCTGAAAAAAAAAAATGAAGAAAAAAAATCAGATTTCACTCAAGTGGTAAAAGAAGTATGAAATTACTCAAATGATTTTGCACCTGATGCCCAACAACGGCGACGCACACAATCATCTTCTCGTCTTCTCTGTTAGTACGGTGGGGAAGACGTTGATGGATCGCTGATTCTCTCTGCACAATTTAATGGGAAGGAGACAATAACATATGAAAAGAATTTTGAGGTGTCCATGTGCTATTTTCTTGTTACATTTCCTTCATATTTGTTATTACATTAAATATAGAGGGTCTAATTGTTATATCCGAACTCTCTTTCTTGTAATTATGTGGGGATATAAATATGAAAAAAATTACATTTAGAACTCTCAAATTTGATTAATAGCAAACAAAATTCCATGATATTGAGAATATTCAACCAAACTTCATTATCTTTTAATACTCAAATTATTGTAAAATCCAAAAATAATTAATTATATCTACTCTCATATCTGCTAATAAATATTAAATTAATTTTAAATATTTTAAATTTTTATGCATCATTTTCAAATTGTTAATTTTTTCCCTTGTGTTTTATAAAATTAATATAAAAATATATAATAAAACATTTAAATATAATTTTTTAAATTAATTATATTTTTATCCTCTTTCAATTTTTCCCTTGTAATTAAACTTCTTTAATTTTCTAATTTTTTACAAAATAAATTAATTTTAAAAAATATGATTGACTCTCACAAATTAAAATTTATTGTTGATGCAAAAAATCGTCACTGCGACTATTCCTCGCACCAGCAGATTTCTTCTTCTTCTTCCCTTCGGCTGGAGGCTACAAAACACGCAGAACCCACGACCACATGGTGGAGGAGTGGTGGTTGTTTTTGTGACTGGACTTGGGGAACGACCCAAGCTGCCTACGTACCCCCC
>JAVXUL010000015.1:2885357-2903944 GCA_035590515.1 Trichilia minutiflora | reverse complement strand
ATACGACACTTGGACTCACCGGACTATACTATAACAAGACTACCTATACTTGGGTACATAATCTAATTGAGATCAAGGGATATTTTTATTTTCTTTAAAAATATGTAGTCAAGTGTTAATTGTCAAGTTATTCATCTCGTATGAGTGTGTAGTAACTTATTTATAAGGTACATGTATAAATGTATGATTGGAGTGTTAATTGAGACGTGAAGTGAATAGAAATGAGCTAAGGGTAATTTGTTAATTTGGACATGGTTACTACAACAGTATCAAAATTTTCACTGGTGAGTACCATATGAAAGCTTATAACATCTAGATGATCATGTCACAAACGATGCTTGAATTAGATAAGTATTGAGAGAGTTATGATATTTTCTGACTAAATGGGAAAAATTGTAGCCCAATTTCCAAAGCAACACTCCTGTAGCCATTTTTTTTATTTTTTGAGATCGATTGGATGGTTATAATGTGTAGAGTCTAACGCCACAAATGGCACTTAATTTGGATAAAGAATGACGGAGTTATGATATTTTTGTGAAAAATCAGATGAAAAATTATCGAAAATGAATGAAAACTGAAATTAATTATGTGAAAGACTTTTGAAGGAGGGATAAACATTTAGGTAATGAATTTGGGGTGAAAAACAAAGCCCACTATAAAGACAAATAGCGAAACAGAGATTAGAATATGAAATAAAATGAGAAATGATCATTTTGCAGTCGAAGAGTAATTTATCTTAAAATGATAATTTTACCCCTGATGTCTATAAATAGGCCATGGGGGTTTATTTTTGTAGGAAAATTCATTTGACAAGGGAGAGAGGAGAGGAGAGAGGAGGATGGAGAGAGAAAGTAGAGAGAGAGTGTATTTTTGCTATAACTTTGCACACACATATCGGATTGATGCATCACTTGTGCCATTGAACTTGTGTCGATGAGAGAAATCAACTTCTGATCACATAATGTCAAAAAAGTCATTGGAATAGTGCACATAGTTCTATTGTAGCTTGAATAAAATTTTCATTTTCTTTGTGATTTAACATTAAAAATTGAGAATTTTACCTTATAAAGGCCGTATAAACTCCTAGTGAGTAGTTATCACTATAAAACCTATGTTTTGAATTTAAGAGAAAGATATAGATTGATTTATGAGTTAATCGATTTTGGTTGCTTAGTATGAAATGGTTGTTGTGATTGGTAACATCGCATTGTTCTTAGGGTTGTGTTATTGAATGATTGTAATACATCGTTTCATTCCACATATATCGATACTTGCCCTTTGATATATCGATACGTGAATTGAGCCATGCATGAATCGATACTTCATCCTTTACATATCAATACTTTATTTTTCTAGAGCATCATGTACCAACACTTGGTCCTTTACAAATCGATACTTCAGCCAATTTTCTACAAATTTAACACCTTTTTCGACATAAGAATTATAAGTGTAATATAGCTATTTTAAATTAATTTACGGATAATTTAGCATAACAAAATTCATACACATTGTAACTTTAATAATTAATTCAAACATACTACATAATCAACTCATCATGAATTAATCATTAATTCAACCAATTATCAATTTTGTTTAATGCATAATTTCATCATCAAAAAGATAATATATATTCTACAATCTCTCCCTTTTTTGATGGTGACAAAACAAATTTGATTTTTCTAAACAAGATTTTTCATAAAACATGATCTTCCTCTTTTTGTCATAGAATGCTATTTCTCTCCTTTTTTGTCATTAATAAAAAAAGAAAAAGAGTACCATATCAATTATTCCTTGACAAAAGGCTACCTTTCCTTTTCTTTCTTCAACTGCTATACCATTTTCCATGAGAAAGCATTAAGCATCCAATTTCTTTGCTTTAAGATTAAGATTTCACAATTTCAATTTCAAAAATCAAAATCTCCATCAACTTTGGTCAAACTCTTTGGTTAAAGTCATGAGATCCAACGGCAGAGATGAATCAACTAATTTTAGGACACTTACCATATCATCACGACAAAATAAGGGTAAATAAGTCCCAACGGAAAAAACGTTTCAACTACGCGAAATTATAAAAATACCCCCATACCAGCCTATGCAAATACAGTTTCACCCCTTCTGTTCTGTGTGTGTCTCTCTCTACCTCGTTATATTCTCGTCCCTTAGGACCATCGAACGGAAGAAAACACCGAATAGCGTTTCTTCTGCAATTCGAATAAACAGGAAAAAGAAAAAACATCGAAAGAGAAAAACAATCACACCACTCTGTTAATTTTTATAGAATTTTTTTGAAAGGTAAGTTCCCCATGGATCATTCCACAGTCCCACGATTAAATCTCGTTCAATTAGCTGAAAATGATTTCATTTCATTGTTTTCGAAATGTTCTTTTAATGTCCATTTTCCGAGGATTTGAGCTGGCTTTTGTGTGTGATGAATTAAATGATCGTTTTTTTCTGTATTTCAAATGGTTTAATCATTTTTTTGGTGCCATAGTAATTTTTTTTTTAAATGATGTTTTGGTCTTTTATCAATGTTTTGATATTCTCGTTTTGACTGGTTACCGTTTGCCAATGCGTATATGCGATGTAGAATTGCTTGTATTTAGCTGGGTTTTTGTTTTTTTGCTTTGATTGATTGAAATAGTGTATCATTATAATGAGCTGGAAGATTAGCTAGAATAATCGTTGCCCATCAATGTTTGTGTGAATTCTGTTGTCATAATGTTTAATTTGATGTAATGGGTAATTTGAATTTTGTTCCCCTATCGAGTAACACTGAAATTCAACTCAATTGTTGAGAAACCTGAGAAAAGTAGGATAAGTCTGAATGCGAGGTGTTCATCATGGGTTTTCTGGTGTTATGATTGATTGGCCTAGATTAAGATGTATATTGAAGGTTTGCATGGTGTAATATGGAAGAATTAGATTGGCAAGTGCCACTGCTGGTGCCAGTGTTCAAGTCTCGAGATCTGCGGCTTTACTAAAAATGTTTTTAAAAGTAGGACTCTATTCAAAATAACTCATGCAAAGTCTGGCTTTGGTGGAATTGGCATTGGTTAACGGTTAATGACCTGATTAAGATGAGTATCTTTAGTTTCTGAGTAATGATATTGGTGAAACAAAATGGAACAGCATAGATGATATAACTTAATTGAGATAACAATAGGGAAAAAAATAGTATTGTGCTTTGACATACGAAGATACCTTTTGATATATGTTAAATATAAGATTCTGAACTATAGTTGTAACAATCTTTAATTATTTTTATTTAGATGGAGTATGAGAAATGTGTCACTGCTTCCAACACCGATGAGGCTACAACAAGCGTGCGTGAAAATAATTCCTTGACTGGAAATGATTCTACAGCAAATGAGTATATTTGTGAACCAAATGTAAATAGTAAAGACAATGAAGTTAATAAACTGAGTGGGGTTGTTAGGATCTTGCATAATGTTCCCTATATATACAGACAAGATGTTGTGAGAAGTAACAAGAGTGGTGTGATTGGGATTGTGAGTGAAGTTGCGGGTGACTCAGATTCAGATAGCAGCATGACTGATGACGATGATGATGATGATGTTGATGACGATGATGGGGAAGAAGATGCTGAAGAAGATGGGGAAGAGGATGAAGGCTGTGGTGAAGGCAATAACAATGCTGGTGAGAATGGTGATGGAAATGGAGATGCTGATAATTGTAAATGTCCTTCTCTTCAAGCTGACCAGGTGCGAGCACTTTGGATGGATGACACTGAGCCAGTTCAAAATATTAGTGATGTAACAGTTGTAGATCGGGGATTCTTACATGGTGATTATGTTGCAGCTACTTCGGACCCAACAGGGCAAGTGGGTGTCGTAGTAGATGTGAATATCTCTGTTGATTTGCTAGCTCCTGATGGATTAATTATAAAAGATGAATCATCTAAACAGTTGAAACGTGTGAGGGAATTCACTGTGGGTGATTACGTTGTACTAGGTCCTTGGCTGGGTAGGATTAATGATGTCTTTGACAACGTGACTGTATTATTTGATGATGGTTCTGTGTGTAAAGTTATGAGGGCTGAGCCAATGCGTCTCAAACCAACCCCCAAAACTACCCTTGAAGATGATGGGCATTTTCCTTACTACCCTGGACAGCGTGTAAGGGCAAGCTCTTCATCTGTTTTCAAGAATTCCAGGTGGTTATCTGGCCTGTGGAAAGCTAATCGTTTGGAAGGTACTGTTACTAAAGTTACTGCTGGATCTGTGTTTATTTATTGGATAGCATCTGCTGGCTATGGGCCTGATTCTTCCACTCCTCCAGCTGAGGAACAGAGCCCAAAGAACTTAAAATTGTTGTCTTGTTTTGCACATGTAAATTGGCAAGTAGGAGACTGGTGTCTTTTTCCATCCTTGGCACAATCATCCTCCATTCCAATAGACAACGGAGTGTCAAAATTGCAACTTTGTGATTCCAGCAAAAGTGAATTAGATAATGATCAACCTGAAAGTGGGTGTGATTCGGAAGAGGTTGCAATAGAGGATCTAAATGAGAATAGTGAATCCATGGACCTTGATACAGCAACATCATCTGATGGAAACCATGCAACTATTCTCAATAAAGCTTCTTCTGAATCTAGCTCTTGTAATCGATCATCGTCTGCGTCAAAGGAGTCTGGCCATGAATCTCGGTCTGTTCATCGGAAAAAGATCCGTAAGGTTGTAATTAAGAGAGACAAGAAGTCTCGAAAGAAAGAGGAAAATTTTGAAAAGGCTCTGTTGATTGTCAACTCAAGAACAACGGTTGATGTGGCATGGCAGAACGGAACAGTAGAACATGGACTAGATGCAACAACTTTGATTCCAATTGATAGTCCCGGTGATCACGAATTTGTTCCAGAACAGTATGTGATGGAGAAGGCAGCTGATGATGATGATGATGCTTGTGAAGCCAGGCGTGTTGGTGTTGTGAAAACTGTTAATGCGAAAGAGCGGACAGCTTGTGTAAGGTGGTTAAAGCCAGTTGCTAGGGCAGAAGATCCTCGGGAGTTTGACAAGGAGGAAATTGTAAGTGTGTATGAGCTGGAGGGGCATGCAGATTATGATTATTGTTATGGGGATGTAGTTGTTCGTTTGTCCCCTGTTTCAGTCCCTCTGCAAACATCCCGTGTTGGGGGTTTTATTGAGGAAACAAAGCAGAATACTGGATCAAGGGAGGTTAAACAGGATGATAAAAAGCACTCAGGGTGTAAAAAAGTAGAGGGTGCATCAGGTGACGAAGCTTACATGGACTTCACTGATCTATCTTGGGTTGGGAATATAACTGGCCTCAGGAATGGTGATATTGAAGTTACCTGGGCTGATAGAATGGTCTCAACGGTATGTTTTTTCTCTCATTTTGTGAAGTGTACATTTATTTGTTTTCACAGAATGTACATTTTGCTGTCGGAGTAAGGGATGGTCAACAAGGGAGTTCTAGTACATTGTTGATTCTTATCCAATGACAAAATGGATCTGATTATTTAGGATCAAACCTATGGGACTTAGGGAAAGAGCAGTAAAAAGATAATAAAGCAATAAGTAAATGAAAATGAAATAAAAGAACCAAGATTCCAAATGAATAAATTCAAACTTGATCACCCCCCATGTTACGAGAAGTACTACTAAGCATTTTTTTTTCCCCCATTAATTGTGAGTCTGTTACTGTCTAGACTATTGCATATTAATAAACTAGTACTTCACTTTTTTTACCTTGCACATCAAACAGATTAATTCCCAGAAAAAAAAATGTTGGCTGCTATATCTCATTAGATGATGCTATGGTATTGGGTTTAACAAATCTGTCAACTGCTTTCAGTGGTGAATTAGTCTGAGGGGGATGTTAATGAGGTAAAGAACACACTGGGGATGTGTGATGCACGTGTGGAAATCTTGTAGGAAATTTCTGCCGCATAATAAAGTTAAATGGTTTTTTGTGTTGCTGCAACTGTTTTTAGTTATATGACAGGTTCCTGTTTTCTTTTTCCTCACTTTCAAAAGATTCAGCATAGTTGTTGATTTGATGAAATGATTCTTTGTCTTGTTGTTAGGTTGGACCTCAAGCAATTTATGTTGTTGGTCGAGATGATGACGACGAGTCTATTGCTGCTGGGAGTGATGTAAGTGCTGCTAGTTGGGAAACGGTTAATGATGATGAGATGGATGCTCTTGAGAATGCTCAAGAGGTTCGTTTTAACAGTCATGTGGATCTCCTTAAATTAAAATCTTTTGCTCTTCTTAAAATTACAAATTATTGCATGTCAATTAGAGGGAGGTCATCAGTATGTGTGCTCTTGTGCTGGGATAGGTTTGAGTATATACTTGCCAGGATATGTAGACCAGGAACAAAGAGTGTTAGGCAAGATTGGTATGTTCTCAATTGTGTCCCACAAAACATAATATGCTCTTGGATGACCTAAATGATGGCCAACTTTCTGGAAACAATTTCCTTTCCCTTATATTGGATGTTCAACCACTAAATGGTCGGCTCCAATGATGACGGCAAACACAGAATTGATAATTTTTTTATGAATGCCTTTTAAATTTAATAGGTTAGATACTTCTATTTTTGTTAGTTGAGTAATTGATGTCAGTTGATGGTGTCAGGAAATTGGATCACAGAATGCAACTCGCACGAGTTATGAGGCAGAGGAGGGCGTAGAGAATAATTCTGGAAGAAATGCTGCTTTATCTCTCCCTTTAGCTGCACTTGGGTTTGTTACCAGACTGGCCACTGGAATATTCTCACGAGGATGGAAAAATGTAGATCCAGGTTGTTTGGATTCCAAAATTGACAGTGAACTTCCATCCCAGGGAATGATAATAAATTCTTGGGGAACCAATTCTGGTATTGAGTCCAGCTCTCAAAGATCTGAGGTTGTCGGCAGCTGTGGTGTGGAGAGCAGTCATGGAAAAGAAGAATGCTTTAATGATGAAGCACAACCATCATTCAACTTGAGGATGGAAGAATCAGAGAAGCCAGCTTGTCACGGGCATGACCTGTTCAGTTTCAAGAGATTTGACATAGTTAAAGATCCTCTGGATCATCATTTTCTTGGTACAAGTGAACAGGTATATTTTGTTCTATCTTAATTTTACCGTATTCTATCTTAATTTTACCGTAAGGAGATTTATCTTTTTTTTGTCTCTCTTTTAACGTTTTGGTTTTCCTTCTTAGTTTTCTATTTTTAAGCATCTGATAAGTAATTAGGCAGAGATTTTGTCATAATCATATTTATGATGTATGATATGTCATGGGCTAATGTCTAGTTTATTGTAGTATGATCACTAAGAAGGCAATGGCATGGGTAGTAGTACGGTATTTTGGAAATGATATTATTGTTTAAGAAATGCTAATTCATATATGTTCGTTTTTGCTGCAATTTGAATGTGTTTTATGTTCTGCTTATTTTAGCTGGCATGGACATCGTCATTTCCTTACGGTTAGGTCTATCACTTTGCCCATTTGGTATTTACCTCTGCCTATTTATTTGTTTATCGTTACTACAATGCAGAATAACACTGGGAGGAAGTGGTTGAAGAAGGTGCATCAAGATTGGAACATCCTTCAGAACAATCTGCCTGGTAAGGATTATGCCATTATATTGTGTATAACATCTTCTAGTTGCTTGACAATGTAAGCCATTATATCATTCTTTGGTCTAAGATAGTTCAAAAATTTTATCAGATGGGATTTATGTACGGGTTTATGAAGATCGTATGGATCTATTAAGGGCAGTAATAGTTGGGGCATACGGAACACCTTATCAAGACGGTCTCTTCTTTTTTGATTTTCACCTACCTCCTGGGTATCCTGATGTTCCACCGGTAAGAAATGCTGACTTTAATGTTTACAAATTATCTTTGGTTTAGATGCTACAATCTGGTCGTGTTCACCAAATTCAGTGTTTTTGGTTCTCTTAATTTGATGAACAAGAAAAATTTAGAAGTGTTTCGTTTTCCTGACCACGTTTGTGATGCTTCAGTCAGCGTACTATCATTCTGGTGGTTGGAGGATAAATCCTAATTTATACGAGGAAGGCAATGTGTGCCTTAGCCTTCTGAATACGTGGACTGGCAGAGGAAATGAAGTGTGGGATCCAACTTCATCTAGTATTCTTCAAGTCCTGGTTTCGCTCCAGGGTTTGGTGCTAAATTCTAAACCATATTTTAATGAAGCTGGGTATGATAAGCAGGTTGGAACAGCTGAAGGAGAGAAAAACTCGTTGGCTTACAATGAGAATACTTTCTTGCTTAACTGCAAGACAATGATGTATCTTATGCGGAGGCCTCCTAAGGTGATTGTTTACTTTCCACTTGTTTGCCAGTTTTTCTATTTGTTTTGGCAATAATTATAATTTTACCTCCAGTTTGTGTGGTCTCTGCGGTTGAGACAATCACAAAGGATTTAAATATTTGGGGATAATTTAGAGTTTTAATTGTTGCAAGTTTCAGACTCAATGTGCAGAAACCATGCCACCCAAATTAAGTGAGTTGCCTTTCTCATTGCATCAGATTTTCAACTCTTAAAATGACATCGGTTACGGGGTCAGTTTTCAGTAGACTTGGCATTAGTTCACCTCTCTGTCTGCTAAAAGAATAAACTAATATGTTCAACATCCCATTTGCTCTACGCTGAATATGCATCAACTGAGTTCACAAATATGCTTTTGGTGTGTATGTTCTGCAAGGTGTATGGAATTTGTATCAAATACATGGAAACAAGATTGGCCCACTATCTCGTTTGAGTTAAAGAATCAAGTTATGAACTAGTTGAACCCTAAAAACAGTTAGTTCCAAAAAATTATCTGCCTATTCAAGTAAGATGTTAAAAGTCTAGTGGATAAGTAAGGTGGTGTATTTATTTATTTTGTTTGTTTACGAACAGGGGGTTGTATATCTATGCTAATGAGATATCTTGCCAAATGAAAAAACATGCTCTCTTTTACTTTGTTCAATAATTGTTTAGTGATAACAATTTGTTTATTAATTGAATGATAAATGCAGGACTTTGAAGAGCTTGTCAAAGACCATTTCAAGAGGCGCGGTTACTGCATTCTCAAGGCCTGTGATGCATATATGAGAGGCTACTTAATTGGTTCTCTGACAAAAGATGCATCCGCAAGTGATAAGGATAATGGAAATTCAACATCAGTTGGCTTTAAGCTGATGCTAGCTAAAATCATACCAAAGCTTTTATCAGCGCTTAATGAAGTTGGAGCTGATTGTGATGAATTTAAGCATTTGCAACAGTCATAGTACAGGCTTTGAAGGGCCAACTGCCCGGCATTGACTTGGAGCTGGTGAGGTCTTTTTTGTTGCTGCCAGTGTTTCCAATTTTGGCAAACTATTTTATGTAGGCTTTTCCTCTTTTACCAATGTTGGTGTTCATATGAATTGTGATTAGAAATATTCTTGTGTCTTATTTGGAAGCCATATGAATTCTAGTAGTTTAGTTTTTTTCAGAGCAAATTGCTCGGTCTCTACTGTTCATGTGTAAGTTTCTGTTGGCAAACACAGCAACATTTTTTCATTCCGTCTTTTTTCCTTTTTCTTTATTTGGTTTGGCTGCCAACTTTTTATGTTCATATATTTCTTCTCACAGTATTTTCTCTAGGATCAAGCAAGTAGTCAAAGTTTTTGATTGACTTTTCGCTCCGCTACTTTGCCATTGATGATGAATCAAATTATAAATGTCGAAAAGCCATTAACCAATATGTGCTATTAATTCGTTTTATGCCAGCTTTAAAACATAAACTTCTCAAAAGTAAACTTTTAGTGACTGGCCTTTTAAAATACAAGCTTTCCTCTACCATGTACCTCAAAATGCCAGTTGATAGTACCTTGAATACAATGGCAATTCAACAATACCTTAAAACAAGCACATAAGAGAATGAATAATCACTACAAATCCTTCTCTAAATAGTACTACCTTAAACACAGTGATCTGGGAGCCAAAACTGCCTTTGACTCCAGAACCTGTAACTGGCACAAGGATTGGGACGGGAATACAGGACCAAATTCATCTTATCAGTTTGGTCCTGTATTCTCAGAGAGCATGTATTTTGAATGAATCAACTTTCCATTATCACCGTTCTCATCCTTTACAAATTCTAGAAAGCAATCGATGCCAGTTTCTTACTTTGCTATTGAAGCATGCAACAAAAAAAGATCTGTTTTCCCAAGATAATAACGACGACAATTTTTTACATTTTGTGATACCTACACACTGATAGGACACGGGTAATTGTAGGTGACAATCGAATTCTACATTGCTATCTCATCCTCATCCTGATAGTTTTCACAAATATGTTTTTCTGACTTTCGACTGATTAACCATGTCAAAGGGTCTTAGATTTTGATACTCTTTGTTCTGTTGAAAGAAAATTTCTACACACAACTAGCATCCACAATCATACACATAAATGCTCTTCCTTGTCTAGGGTAGGGCATTGATAAAAAATTTTCAATGCTTGATCATATTGCTTTCTTTTATCTAAGTCCTACAAACTGCTCTCTCTAATTTTGCCCAACATTTTTCTGAAATAAATTCAAACATCTCATCAATAACTTCAGGGAGCACAAAATGATCTTTTCTATGCACGCAAAGGTCCACAACCATAACTCATGCTAAAAGCAATGATCCAAGTTCACAAATTCTTGCATTACGTGACAAAAGCCTTCAAATAATGAAAATAGCAGCTTTGCCATATCAGAGATCGCCTGATTCACTTTTGAAATAATTGACTACTCGCAAACTACACAAGCACAAATGCCAAAAGTATCAAACAAAGTCATAGCAACAAACAATTACACAGCGAAAACAGTTTTTTTAGGTCTAGCAAAATTTAAACTTTGCTCCAAAGTTCATAGCCAACGATTTTTGCTGTCCTACATCTCTTCTAGCAACCAACAATTTAACATATTATTACTCTATTCAAATACCCATTAAAACCAATAACAATACACAAACAAGAAAAGAAATGGAAACATGAAATTCCTGCAATTTGCTATGTAAATTTATAAATTTACAACTATTATTTTCACATTTTCCCAAAACTTCCTTTCGGAAGTTCATTGAACTAAACATACACAACAAATGCCACCATATAAGAAGACAAAGCAAGAACAAAATAAAACAAAGACAAAAACAAAACTTTCATACACTGCTCTTGATTATCCTCCTCCTCGCCAAAAATCTCGCAACCGGAGGAGTGAGCGCTATTGTTATCGGCACTCTTATTGGGAAAAGCGCTTTGTTACACAGAATAGCCAAGGCAAGTGCTCCGCCAGTCGATCCCGCAAGCTCAACCGTCCAACTGCTCTCCTTCTTCCGCTCCTCTCCAATCAGTTCCTTTGATTTACAACTACTACTACTAAAACCAGCGTCTTTTCCATCTGGGTTTTCGGGAACGAACCAGTCAGAGGATTGGGATGACGGAATCTTATCTGGGTTTCTCGAGGAGGTTCCACTTAGCTAAGATTGATTCTACGTCGACGTTGCTCTTGATGGCGACGTAGAGGCTATTGAGGTGGCGGAGACGGAAAAGTGGACCCCAAGTACTACTTTTCCGTATTTCTTCAGAAGCTCCTTGAATCGTCAATGCCGCCATCGACGGAATCGTAAAGGTAGAAACGGGATATGGGTACTGGTATTTTTTCCCGCTGTTTTTGTCTCAGGTTTGCAGCGTTTCAAAGCGCTGCAGAATAAGTGAAACTAAACGAGTTTCCTACTTGTAAACGGCTTCGTTTGCCTTTTCTTTTTTTCTTTTTTTTTTTTTAAATCGTCCTTTATATTCTAAAACTAAATTAAAATATAGATGGGCCTAAAGGCCCTTTATTGTTGGGTTAAAAAGTATGGTTGTGGTTGAGTTGAATAAATCATAAATCACCTGGTAAATCAAAGAGAGAGCATTTGCCTCCTACCTTCTTAAAAAATCGAAGCCCCCTTGTTTCACTTCATACCATGAGCTTGTCAGTGATCCTTTAAGAAAACATCCCTGCAAAGAAGAACCCGCCAAACTGGAAAATGGTGAAATTCTTTATCATTCTGAGTGCTGTCAATTCCAGCACAACAACTACCTAAACACTCAATAAACCTGAAACAAATCGGAAATATGAATGAGTAGGTCACATACAATTATAAAGATAGGAAAAGAAGAGATGAATTTTATGTAGAAATCTTTGATCAAGACTCAACCGGTGGGCTTAATCTTTCCATTAGATTTTGAACAATGGTCATGTTGCCTCTGCAATTGTTGATGATAAAGGTATAGTTCAAATGTTGGAATAATTTAATTAAAATGTAATAAGGTCCAAATAAAATATGAATTTCATAGAAATAGTACGAAACTCCACAAAGCTATCTAAAATCAAAAGAGCATAAATTATCAAATTAACCTGGAAAAGAACACTTTAACCTCTTATTACTAAAATATTGTCTGAGGCAACTTCTTTTGACTGAACAAAAAATCAGAAGAAACAGAAGAAAAATGGAGCAAGAAAAGAAAGAGAAGTATGAAAGATAAAAGCAGAGATCCACCATCATCACCCACATCATTTCAGAATTTCAGAATTATACCGATGTCAGGAAATGAAGAAAAAACAAGAGTTTTGTATTCCGGCTATGGAGTTTTCAGAAAGAAGAAGAAACAAAAAGTGTATGTGTATATGTTTTTAACGATCTGGGTATTAATTTTGATAGGTGAAATGCTGTGGTTGCGTCAGAAAGAATGATATTTTTGAGTTGCAATGATGGAAGGAGCATATTGCATGAGCTAAGTTGGCGTTCAAAACCCTAACTACGTTATAAGTTTTTCATTCGTTTTGGTTGCATATTCTTTTTTATCTCAACTACTCTGCAACTTTGAACCACAACAAGTATTACACATAAGCATCTGTAGGGGAAAATATGGAAACAAATCTTGATGCGTTGTCTCCCATTTTGATGAAAGATTAACTGTCCTTCAAGTTAGATTGCTGATCAAAAAAGAGAAATTCATGGCATCAAATAGAATATTACGATGAGTGACACTATTTAATGATTTACCAACAAAATCAAAAGACTTGTAAAAGACAAGGTTTTGAATATTTTCTATACTTTATGTTATGCTGTATTTTTCTAATTAATTTTTTTTATTTTTGTAAATTACTACTAATTGACTTTTCAACCCTAATAGGACATTTAGTATAATTGTTGTTATTAGGAAAAACTAAAATATAATAAATTGAGGAATCAGAACCAATCCTATTTATAACCTTCAGATGAAAGCCTTGTCATTAATTTTTCACATTGAAACGTTGATATTCAGTTAATAATTTTGGAAGCAATGGAAACTTGCATTAGCTTCAAGTGACAAGCAGAGTACAACCTCTTCTTTTGTCTATAATCCTCGTACCACTCATGGATAGTACCCAAAAATCATGATTTAACTCTATCCAAACACCCCAGACTAATTCCGTTGAAGATTTGAAGAACTACAGTAGAACTCTCAATGACAAAGATGTAACTGGCACTAATTATATGGAGGAAACTTGCACTCCACAAAAAGGCCTGCATTATATCCACCACTGAAGTTCTTAAGGATGATTGACTCTCATTTGCAGGGCTGCAATCTGTCTTCCTGATGATCGGAGGTTGCTGAGAAATTTCTTATGTATGGATCCGATACAGGCGCTTTTGTGGTTTTTACACTATTTGCAATCAGAGGGAGCAGAGACAAGGAAATTTTACTTATCACAAGCTGTTCCAGGGGCCTTGAAGATTGTGGATTAGTTATTTGGGAATTGGGACAAGTTTCTTTTACTTGTAGATCTTGCATTCTGATATTTTACTATGTATCTTTTACGTGCCCTATTCTGTTTTCTTTTTAAAAAAGGAAAAACAGAAAAATTATAAGACTTGGTATTTTTTATTCTTGCTATAACCATTATAATGTAACTCCTTTTTATATTTTTTAAATAAAATTTACCTCGCTCTATCAAAGTTTTAATCATAAAAAATTGAAAAAACTTACTTATGAGGAATACTATTTGTTTCTGATTATACAAACCTACAAAGTGCATGTCTATTGGATATTGAACTAGCAGAAAAAAATTGGTCATCATTATTGCTGTGGATTTGGAAACGCATTGTCCAAGACTCCAAGCTTCTTTCTCTCAATATTCTGACATATTATTTGCTTCCTTAGTCAGAAGTTGACCTTCCTTTTTTATTAATGATTATTTCCTTGTGTTTTCTGATTTTCTTTTTGGTCTTGTCGGTTGACTTACCATAGTAGGGATGGTATAAGATTCATTGCTCCCTGTAAAAAAGCATGGGTTCGAACTATTATTTTAATTTGTAATTTGGGTGGATGGAATCCTCAAAACCAGTCGTTTATCGTCTTTCTTCTTCGTCCACCATTAAAAGAAAAACAACTTTTGTCCCTTTATTATTGAAGACATTTTTGGTTTAAGATGGAAATGGCTTTCCTAACTGCAAACTGAATTAAGTGATTGTATGAGTGTCCTTATTGAAAATCGTACATAAAGGAAAATGATAGAACTTTTATCGAAGTTTATCTTTTCTAATCCTATGAACCCTAAGCTTAATTATGAAGGTGGTTAAGATGGTTTTGGTGGGAATTCATATGGTGGCTATGAAGATGATACTCATCGTGATGATGTTGGTGCAGATGATATTCCATTACCAAGTCTCTGTTGGAATATGAAAAGAAATATAATCTAATAGAGATTATTTTGCCTTAGTCTGGGCTACCCAAAGGCTCAAACATTAATTCCTCGCTCACTCAGTAAAAATGCTTGCGGTCGGAGGGACCAAGATGGAAACCGGATGCGCTCTGGCGCTTTACTAATAACATAGAAAGGGGCAAGGAAAAACCTATTGCTGACACTCTCCGAAGCTTTTTCCATATTCCCTGGCCATGCTCGATGGATTTAGCATTACCTCCAGCAACGAATCCCTTAAATTCTCAGCTTGAACCATTTCGCTATTTTTTTTCTGCCACCAAATAAAATTAAAGAGAGAAAATTAATTAAAGATTCATCAAGATTTTATCATTGATCTTTCAGTTTGTCTTCAAGAGTTTTTTGTTACCTTTACTATGAAAACATTGGAAACAGGTTCTCTGAAGCTGGTTGCTTTTGTATTTGTAACTTCAAGACCCAGAGAATTTAAAGCTTCCATTAGTCTCAAAAACCCACCAGGCTTATGCTCACAAAACACCTTAACAAAGAACTCGATGCCATCTAATTGAGCAACTTCCACTTGTGGCTACAATATATCAATCATTCCATTCAATTTCCTCAAAGAGAATCCAATATAAAAATTAATAATAATAATGATGATAACAACAACATAATTTCAAGTTGAATTTCTTGAATTAGGCAATGGATAATGACTAATTAATTTGGGTATTTTTTGTGATCAATTCACTTGTTTTTCAAACTGTAGTTCAACTAATTGATTTTAGCCCATGTGATCAAACCGAATCTTAGATTTATCAATTCAAAAGGGAGAGAATTGAAGAATATAATAACCTCCATTTGTTGTCTTTTGTCATTAGTGTTTTCTGCATTCTGACCTTGTTTTCGAACTCTTCCATTACCCCTATGATCAAACACATTTGTAGATTTATCAACATCATGTTCAATTTTTGTCCCCAGAATGATTCCATTTTGTCTCAAACTACCTGATTTGACATTGTTTGTTTCTGCCATTGTTGCCCACATGATCATTATTTTTCTTTCCGCCATCATCATCTGAATTCTCTTCCGGCTCATCTTGTAGTTCCTTTGCTTGCTGCTGCAGCTGCTTCACATACGCAATTGCACATCCAGAAAAATTGTACCCTATCCAACTGCAAAACAAAGAACAAATGTGCATAAACAAATAAAGTATTATGAAACTGGAAAAATTCAATGATCAAGAGAGAATTAAAATATTTTCATTACTTTAGTAATTATCGGAACCAAAGGTCGAAGAGCATACAATCTATCAATAAGCTTCTTCCTCCTCTTCCTCTCAGCAGAAAGGTTTCTTGCCTGAGGACCTTTCCCAGTTCTCCTCCAATACTTTAGCACATCATCGTCATCATCAATCTGATCACTACAATCGGAGATTGAATCTGACCGTCCATTATTATTATTCTGTTTCCATCGAGTCCTTTTGATCATGAACATTTACAGGAATGTTGTTATTATTATTGTTCATTGCATCCATTTCTTGAATAATATTCCAATCATGCGATTACGATCCTTCAAAGAATACGTTATGATCATTTCTGGGACGTTAGTTTTTAGAAGTGGTAGTAGAATTGTAACCAAATTACTGCAAGAAATTCATCGAAGAATTGCGGATACAAATTCGATCAATGAAGATAGTCATTATGGAACATTCATATCTTCCAATTCTTGTGATGGGAAATCGTTGTTGGCCTGAACATTATTTACTGGGGAACTGCAAACATCCATAGTATTGCCTTACGCTGAATTGTGATGTGATAAAATCAATAACACTAGGATCTTCAGGTACTTGTAAATCATAAACTGGAATGTATTTCAATTAAATTCTTGTCATGCCAATTGTAACTTAAAATTTAAAAAAAAAAAGTTCACATACTTCTTTAGTGACTAACAGTTCAATGAGTCCTCCAACCACAGGAATCAAAACCCTAGTCTATATATAGATGCAAAAGAAAATTAATTTATTATTGTACCATATCCCTACTCTTATTAAGATGTACCAACAAGATCAAAAGACATACTATTGTATAATAATCCATATAACCGTATGCTTTTACTTCATTTTAAAAATACAACAATTAAAATATTCTATAAATAAAATTTTTGGACA
Organism: Trichilia minutiflora; assembly: GCA_035590515.1. Lineage (NCBI taxonomy): Eukaryota > Viridiplantae > Streptophyta > Magnoliopsida > Sapindales > Meliaceae > Trichilia > Trichilia minutiflora. Next base: position 2,887,075 of record JAVXUL010000015.1, on the reverse strand, counting down.
CAAATTAAAATTAAGTTTAAAAAATATATAATATTAGAAATCTCTACTATTATTTTAATAATTATATTTCAAATAGTATAAAATTTGATGTGTTATTGTTAATTTTATGTATTAATTTTAGTTGATTTAAAATATTAATTATTTAAGATAATAATTAATATGCAAAAGAATATGATAATGACACAACTTTCTCATCACTTAATACAACTAGAATGCAAATTAACTAAAATGAAGGTACCCGAAACATACAAAATATGTTGTTTTAGGTTTGATTTTTATCTTAAGATTTTTATCTGTTAAAATATTAAAGAGATTAAATTAAAAATTTTATTTTATAATTAGTATCATTATATGTAATTTTTATATTTACATTCAATTTACGAAGGTTATAAGATAATTTATAAGGTTTTGTTTTAAAAAAATAAGTGAATTTCATATTTTACTTAATGCTTACGTGATTGACTAAACGTAATAATTTTTTCTGTATATATATATATATATATATAAAAAAAAAAAGAGTTCGAAGTATCTCATACTCTCTCAACATACCCATAATGTTATGAAATTAAGAGAGAAGGTATTATTTTAAGAATTCTTTTTATTAAAATAAAAAAATGTAAATGTTAATTAATTTAATTAATAAAATATTTTTTTGAGATGCATAAAGAGTTAAGAGTACAAATTTACGCTGAAAGCAAGATTGAGCTTTTTCTTTCAGTCGTATTAATATAAGGGAGAGAACTTTAAATAAAGTATTATCACGACAATTATTAAGATTTTTATATTTAATAAGTTATAATTTTTAATAAATTAATTAATTATTTATTACTACAATAACAAAACTTATAAATTAAATATTAATTTAGGGACCCCACTATGGAATAAGAAAAACAGAGAATGAATAAGACTGCTATACCTATTAAATGTTTGATAAGATATACATTCAGAAAGCTAATCAATGATGGACTTTTGGGTCAATGGGTTTGAGCCCACAATATGACCCTACACTACCTACCTCTGACACTTAAATAGAGCAATAATGACGGCAACCCATTCAATCCCAATAACCAAATCAATATACTACTACTCAATTTGGAAAATTTCCTACGTTAGTATAATTTATCAATAATGTTAATTAATGATAAGAATTATAATTGTACAAGTTAACATGGTTGTAAACCCTTCGAGGTGGTCTGATTGTGGGATTGAATTTATATAAAATTTATATTTTAAATTTAATTTTTATTAAAATATAATAAAAAATAAATTATAAGTTTTATTTTATATTTAATATCAATACGTGATTTTTGTATATGTATTTTATAATTTAGTACGTCTATCAGATTATTCAATAAATTTTGTCTTTAAGTGATACATCGATCTTGTATTTAGTTAAAAATTTTAATAATAATTGAGTGTAAATAGTTTTTATATACAAAAAAAATTAATATGATCCTAGAATATAATAGCTTATGTATCAATTTATCTTTTATGTTTTTTTTAAATATATAACATATGATAGTGAAATAATATAATTGTTAGGTTGTATTTTGTTTATACTTTTTATGCTCATTTCCCTCGTTTTAATGTGATTAATTGTGCTTTAAGGATGGATTTTATTTGTTTTATGTTTTTGTGCTTTTAATCAGGTTAAGAATGAAATTTATGATTTTTGGAGCTGAAAAGAAACAATTTTCGCAAGTCAGAAACTGACCAGA
>JAVXUL010000015.1:2872123-2885257 GCA_035590515.1 Trichilia minutiflora | reverse complement strand
ATAATATACAAATCTTCATGTCACAAATAATATATCATTACAAAGCTTATACAGAGAGGAATAAGACTCATATATATGAATTCATCATGAATCATCAAAAATTAATATAAAATAATGTGAAGAATTTCGGATCTCAAAAATTAGGGTTTATAAAATCAGAATCTTTAATCCTTAATATCTTCGTGTATATTATGAATTAGAGGGCGTATAATATATCAATATGAAGATTATAATGTGAAGAATAAAAGCCCTAAACTTTTAATCGCATATGATAATGAAATCAACATAAAATATGGCCAAAACTTCATGTGATTATGGGAGAAAAAATAATCAAACAATTTTATAATTGATTCTAAATCATATACGCTTTGACTCTGATACCACTTGTTGGAATTTTATAATTCCTATATTCACGAAGATCTCGCATATACGAATATAGCATACAATTATGTGTTAGAGATGCATACCTTTTTTGACCATTCGACGCAGCGTTTCGATGAAGGTTAGGTCTTCCTCTCTATTTTCTAACTTATAGCAGCCTACTCGATAGGAAGGAGGCAGGTTAGGGTTTTGAACCCATACTTTCCTTTATATCGAGCTAGAGAGAGGGCCTAACCTAACCCTGATTGGTCTTTGTTAGGCCTCCCTATCAAAGGCTTTAACATGACCCATGGTCTGCACTGACTGTCAAAATTAGTCCGTTATAGATGTTAAGCCTAATTTTCTTTAGATCACATAATTGGGTCCACTTTACTTAATGACTATAACATTAGCCCGTTTTTAATAAAATCATAACAACGATTTAATGTAAGCCTACAAAAATCCAACAAGGAGCAGAGACAAGTAAATTTTATATAACACAAGCTGTTGCAGGGGCCTTGACAATTTTGGATTGAAAGAGCGAATCTATTGACATTAAAGGAATCAAGGCTTGCCAACTTCAAGACGTTAGTTATTTGGCTCTGCTTCACAAGTTTCTTTTACTTGTGGATCCTGCATTATGATATTTTACCTTGGGTCTTTTACGTGCACTATTTTGTTTTCTTTTTTAAAAAAATAGAAAATTATACTACTCATTATTTTTTTTATTCTTGCTATAATCCATTATGATGTAACTCGTTTTTTATATTTTTTAAAAATAAAATTTACCTCTCTCTATCAAAGTTTTAATTATAAAAAATTACAAAACTTACATATAAGAAATACTATTTGTTTCTGTTTCTACAAACCTACAAAGTACATGTCTATTCAAAATTAAACTAGTTTTCGAAGCTTCTTTCTCCTAATATGTTAGGATACTATTTCCTTCCTTACTTAAAAGACCTTCTATTGGGGTATTTTAGTGAAGCCCAGGCTCATCTCAAGGCCCTTATGCGTCTCGCTCCCAGATGGACCCCTGACACGACGTCTCCCCGAGCAGCTAGTAACATCATCAGGGAGACGGCCAAGACACCTCGGGTATGTTGCTTGATCCTACTGCTCAAAGGACCTCCCACGAGTTATACTCAGCTAACTCTCACACTCGGACTCGGGGGCCACAATAACAAGCTTTCTGGACTCGGGAGGTTGGGCCGATACGTCCTTTCCAACAAAGCAGAGACTCGCGGGTACTCGGGGTATACATGTATCCCCAATGCTACATCCTGTCGTCTTCGGGACTACCACTCACTGTGTAAGAGCCTCCTGAGAACTAGGGGACTTCATTCTCGGGAGAGGTAGAAACTCTACTCGGATGTGTAGATACTCGGATACTCGGGGATGACGTGACAGGTAACAGTATTACGATTTCCCATAATCATTGACTTTTACAACAAGTTGCTCTGGGCGCACCAACCACGCGGCAACACGTGTCCGAAAGTACAAACTCCTAGGCTTCCAATACACAGCATCCAGAAATCGAGGATAGTGGAGATTATCTGACTTTTCATTCATCCCAAGGGATTTTCCACATACCTTGGACAGAAATTTTACAGGGACTTCATATAAAGAGAAAAGGAGATTTTTTCTATTCACAATCTATCACATTTTCTATCACGCATGCTATCACAGATTCTAACACATAACACACACACAGAGAACATTCCTTTTGTTTTTCTCTGAAATCTTTGCATCCTTAACTTACATGTACACCTCTCTTATACACCAAATAAAACCCTCACTAATTTAAGCCTCGGAGGATTTTCGCCGGGAAACCGGCTTTACCCCTGAGGTATTCTGTGTGTTTTGCAGTCTCAAGTTTAAGGACGAGAAGAAAAAATCTGCTGGTATTGGGAGTCATGGAGGAGACCGATTTCTTGCCTCAACACCTTCATTTTTCATTAATAATTATTTCCTTTTGTTTTCTTATTTTCCTTTTGGGCTTTTCTGCCAACTCACTGTGGATGACCAACCAATTGTAGCTGGGATGGTACAAGACTCACTGCTTCCAATGAGAAAGCATGGTTTGAATGCAGCGCAGCTATTATCTTAATTTCTAGTTTGGGTGGGTGAAACCTAAGACTAATTAAAAAAAATCACCATGGATAAAATTTTGGAGCAAATGATCTCTCTGTACTCTCTCAATATCAACAACAATAATATCTTCAAACCAGTCGTCTATCGTCTTTCTTCTTCCTCCGCTATTAAAGGAAAATAACTTTTGTCTCTTTATTATGAGGCCAATTTTTTTTTGTTTAAAGATGCGAATGACTTCCATAACTGCAAATTGAATTGAGTGACTGTTCTTCTGAAAGTATATTTTCAAGCTTAGTGTTTTTTCCTTTTTCTTTTCATTTTTATTTCAATTTAACGCTTGTTCCGCGAGGTTTACCATAAACAATAAAAACTAAAACTAAAAAACCGCAGTAGCTAGCATATAATGCAGTTATTATTTGAGTGTCCTTATTGAAAATCGTACATAAAGGAAAATGATAAAACTTTTATCAAAGTTTATCTTTTCTAATCCTTTGAACCCTAAGCTTAATTATGAATATGATGAAGATGGTTGAGGTGGGAATTCATATGGTACTGGCTGTGAAGATGATGCTCATGGTGATGATTCAGATGCTGATGATATTCCATTCCATTGTTGACACTCTCCGAAGCTTTTTCCATATTCCCCGGCCATGCTCTTGACGGATTTCGCATTACCTCCAGCAACGAATCCCTTACATGCTCAGCTTGAACCATTTCAGTCTCTCTTTTCTGCCACCAAATAAAATTAAAGAGATAAATTAATTAAGGATTGATCAAGATGTTCTCATTGATCTTTCAGTTTGTCTTCAAGAGTTTTTTTATTACCTTCACTTTGAAAACATTGGAAACAAGTTCTCTGAAGCTGGTTACATTTGCATTTGTTACTTCAAGACCCAAAGAATTCAAAGCTTCCATTAATCTCACAAATCCTCCAGGCTTATGCTCACAAAACACCTTAACAAAGAACTCATTTCCATCTAGTTGAGCAACTTCCACTTGTGGCTACAATATATTAATCATTCCATTCAATTTCGTCTAAGGGAATCCAATATAAAAATATAATGATAATAACGATAACAATAACAACAACAACAACGTAATTTCAGGTTGAATTCAGGAAATTTAGGCAATATGTAATGGCTAATTAACTTGGGTTTTTTTAAGATCAATTCACTTTTTTTTCAAACTATAATTCAACTAATTCATTTTAGGCCGTATGATCAAACAGAATCGTAGATTTATCAGTTCAAAAGAGAGAGAGTTGAAGAATATAATAACCTCCATTTGTTGTCCTTTGTCATTAGTGTTTTCTGCATCCTGATCTTGTTTTCGAACTCTTCCACTGTCCATATGATCAAACACGTTTGAAGATTTATCATCATCACGTTCAGTTTTTGGACCAAGAAAGATTCCATTTTGGCTCAAGCTCTCTGATTGGACATTGTTGTTGTTGTTGCCACTGTTGCCCACATGATCATTATTTTTCTTTCCTCCATCATCATCGGAATTCTCTTCCAGCTCATCTTGCAATTCTTTCTCTTGCTGCTGCAGCTGCTTCACATACGCAATTGCATCCACAATAATTGTAGCCCTATCCAACTGCAAAACGAAGAACAAATGTGCATAAACAAAGAAAGTATTATGAAAACGGAGAAATTCAATGATCAAAAGAGAATTAAAATATTTTCATTACTTTAGTTATTATTGGAACCAAAGCTCGAAGAGCATACAATCTATCATTAAGCTTCTTCCTCCTCTTCCTCTCCGCAAAAAGGTTTTTTGCCTGAGAACCTTTCCTGGGTCTCCTCGGATACTTTACCAAATCATCGTCATCATCAATCTGATCACTACAATCGGAGATGGAATCTGACCGTCCATTATTATTCTCGGGTTTCATCGAGTCCTTTTGATCATGAACATTTGAAGGATTAGTAGTAGTAGTAGTATTCAGTGCATCCATTTCTTGAATAACATTCGAATCATGTGATTGCGATCCTTCAAAAAATACATTATGATCATTTCTGGGACGTTTGCTTTTAGAAGTAGCAGTAGAATTGTAACCAAATTGATGCAAGAAATTCATCGGAGAATTGCAGATACGGATGCGATCCATGGAGATGTCATATGGAACATTCATATCTTCCAATTCTTGTGATGGGAAATTGTTGTTGTCCTGAACATTATTAACTGAGAAACTGCCAACATCCATAGTACTGCCTGTATTATTGACCATAGATTCCTGTTCCATTGATATGCTGCATTGTGACGTGATAAAATCAATAACATGGGGATCTTCGGGTACCTGTAAATCATAAATTGGAATATATTTCAATTAAATTATTATCATGCAAACTGTTTTTAAAATATATTTTAAAAACGGTTTACATACTTCTTTAGTGACAAACAGTTCTATCAGTCCTCCCACCACAGGAATCAAAACCCTAGTCCAAACTGTTTCCTGTAAAGAGAAAGATTATGGGCTCAATATAGTATAGATGCAAAAGAAATTTTCCTTTTATGTTTTGGTCATTAGAATGCTAGATTCTAACCTCCATAACACCTAAATCGGAGCTATCTGAGAAATTTAGCCATCGAGGTTGGTTTAATATCAAGCTCTGTGCGTAAATCCTGACAAAGTTAATTGAATTATATATGATCAGAGAAGGGATATGAACAAAATATTATGGAATGAAAAATATTGATCGTGAATACAAACCCGGAATCCAGAGAAATCGAAGAAGGAAGTTGGGCAAGAAGTTCACAGGATTTGGTTCTTGGGTGTTGAAATATAGCATCCCTACAAGGAAGAACTGGAGAAACTGGAAAATTAATTTCTTCGCCATTCTGAGTGTTGTCAACTCCAGCACAACAACAATCTATCAATTCAATAAACCTAAAAACAAAAATCCCAAATATGCATAAGAGCAAGGCATAAATTGAAAGAAAGAGAGAAAGAAAAGATGAATTTAACGTAGTTTTTATTAATAACTAACCTTTGATCATGACTCAATTTCCAGAGAATACAGTAATCCCAGCCTTTCAATCCCACCAATGGCCTTAATCTTGCCATTAGAGTCTGAACAACGGTCATGTTCCCTGCAACTGTTGATGACAAAAGCTAATAGAATTACTGGAATTCAATCATAAAATACACTAAAATTTTCACAGAAAAATTATCACTTCGCGCTCGTAATCTGCCTACACTAATATCTCATTTAATTTCTATGCGGAAATTAAAATCGAGCAACAAACAAAAGAAATCTTATCATCCAAACATATGTACTCATTTCAGAATATACCCATATCAAGGAATGAATTAAAACAAAATTTTGGTGTTCTTGGTTATGGATCTTTTTAGCATGAAGAAGAAGAAACAAAAGGGTATGTATATATGTAAATATATTTTTGATATGTTTGATTTGTTAATTTTGGTAGGTGAAATGCAGTGGTTGCATGAGAAAGAGAGATCATTTTTGGGTAAATATAGAAAGATTTATATGAGTTGTAATGATAATGGCAGCAAGAGGAGCATATTGCATGAGCTAAGATGGCGTGAAAAACCCTAACTAACTTGTTAGTTTAATTCATTTCGTTTGGGTTAAATATTCTTTCATGTCTCAACTACTCTGCAACTTTGAAACTAAACCAAATCAAAATTGAAGCATTACACATCAGCAGTTGTAGGGGAAAATAAGGAAATAAATTATGTGTATGGGTTGTCTCCCATTTTGAAGAAAGATTAACTGTTCTGCTAGTAGATTGCTGATCAAAAATACAGAAATTCATGTCATCAACTATAACATTACATTGAGTGAGAATATTAAAGCGTTCGTGTTAGGATATAGTTGCATGCATGGTACATCTCCTTAACTCTCTGTACTCTTTCCATCATTTTTGAATATTTTGTAATAATTTTTAATTTTTATTTTTTTTAAATAACTAAAAAGTTAATAATTATAATAAAAGAGTTGAATGATATAATGAAAAGATGGAACGACATGCAATACTTACATTTATATCTAGTCCTACCCCTAAATAATATCCCTAAAAAATGACATTACAATGAATGAGAATAGTAATGGACTCATGCTATAATGTCACTGCTTATATACTGTATACCTTCATAATTTTTTATTTTCTTGTCCTATTTTTTTATAATAATGTTTAATTTTAATTCTATTTTTCATATATAACAAAGTTAAAAACTATAACACAAAAATTGACAATTATAGCAAAAGATAGTTTTAAAAAATAGGATACAAGTATGTAATAGTACCATATCCCTACTCCTATTAAGATATACCACAAGATCAAAGACATACTATCATAAGGAGTATGTGTAATGCATGCATGTAATTGTTATGCTTTTACTTAATCGTATAAATATAAATAACAATTAAAATGTTTCATAAATAAAATTTCGGACACAAAGAATTAAGTTTAAAAATTAATATTAAAATCCTATCTCAATATTTATATCTCAAGTTATGTAAAATCTGATGCATTATTGTCACGCTATTTCATATATTAATTTTAATTAATTTAAAATAATCATAATTAATAAAGAATATAATAAGAAATATATGACAATGATACAATTTTCATATCATTTCCGTATAGTTAGAGGTGACAAACGAGTTTGGCCTGTGAAAACAAACCCCTTATAAACTAATGTGGTCAAGTATATACAGTAATTATATCGGATTGAATTAGATCTGACAAAAAATAAAGATTCAGTATAATCCATAAAATATAGTCCGGACTATATCATGTCGGGTCTTGATGGTCATACGAGCTGAGTACATATATCAAAAATTATTTAATAATATTCACAAACCAAGGTTGGTACTATTCACATGCTGAGACGGACTCTCGAAACGACAGATCATAGGGTTGACACGGCACAAATCACGAACCAAGTAGTGTTAATCGATACTATTTATGTGTTGGGTCTATGCTAGATCAATTTAGTCTAGGCTATTTGTCATCTCTACATATATTTAAAATGCAAAGTTAGAATTTTTAACATTTTTTAATTTAAAAATATAATTTAACATTACTAGATCAAATTCAATGAGTAAGTTTGAAGTAAAGAGAATAATTTTTAAAATATCTTTTCTATTAAAATTTAAAAAAAAAATGTGAGTGTTAGTTAATTTAATTAATAAAATATTTTAATAATATTTAAAAAAGGAGAGAAAAGAGAAGAATAGAGTACGAACTCCACTTACTTCGAAAGTGTGATTGGATTTATTTTTTAGTATTATTAACATATAAGAAAGAGAGGGACAAACAGAACTTCAAATAAATTAAACATTAATTTGGAGACCTTACTAAGAAAAGGAAAAATCATAAATAGAGAATTGATAAGACTGTTATACCCATTAAATGTTTGATAAAATGTCTCTGATTAGTCAAGACAATGGTGGACTTTGGGGCAATGGATTTGAGCCCACAATTTGGCCCTACACTACCAAACTATGACTTCCTTTTTATTTTAAGAAATATGACACTTAAATATGGCAATAACGAACGATGGCAAACAATTCAAACCTCATCTAGTCTTTTTCCAAACAACCAAATCAATGTAGTATTAATCAATTTGGAAAATTTCCTACTCTATAAATAGTGGTAGTACTTATAATTTTATTTATTATTTTTTAAACGGAGGATATCTGACAATGACGTAATATAATCATATCAATTTATTGTGTAAATTTTGTATAATAATTTATGTTTATAACAATAATCATAGTTTATTCTTTTATGTACTTCTGAAAATATATAATTTGTCCCAATGAAATAACACAATAACATCGTTTTGGTCAGATTTGTAGGGTAGTTTATGTTCTGGAATAGTACTCATAATTTATTTAGAATTTAATCAACAATCCAATCAACTCAATCCATTAAAATCCAAATAAATACGTCAATTCACAAAATTAAATAAATAGATAGATAGATAGACAGACAGATAAAAATATTTTAAATGTTATCCCAAATTAACATTTTGGCTTTGGCTTACAAAGGCTAAATCGAAATAGTAAGTTAAAAAGTTGAGTTGAGTTGAATTATCAAATTATGAATTAGCCATGTTGTTAAAAAATAGTTAAATGATCGAAAAATCAATTAATTACACACACACTTTCACAAATTTTATTTATTTATTTATTATACTGACTAGTATTTGAATAAACTAATATTTATCTCCACCAATTACACAAGTGGAGATGTAAAAAAGATAATATTTATTTAAGATTAAATTTGAAGAGAGATGTATTTACCAAAAAGTTACATCTTGTCACACCTCGATCCTAAAAAATTAGGCTCATGACAATCGTCACAAGTCTATAAAATATATTATATTGATTATAATATATTCCAAGACAAGTAAGGTATTAAAATTTGTTTACAATTTCATTTACAAATCAAAACATTCTATATACATATATTTAAAGAATCACTCATTTCAACGTCTCAAATATTCAAAATGAAATTCAAAATTTTTTTTCAATAAATCCTTGTTACAGAATAACCACTATAATAGACACTTGACCAAGTATAATATAGAAGAAAAATCAAAATTTTCTTATATAATTATTCTGTTCAGTAGACCATACTACTGAAATATAAGTCGAGTACTTAAAAATATTTCTAAAATCTTTAATCAATTATTCTATACTTGTACATGATTGTACTAACTTAAAATGGGGAATGAGAGATGAGTATTTGAAAAAAATATTTAGTAAGCAGATAATAAAATACAATAATAAAATAAAATCTACAAATAGTATGTGGCATAAAAAACTATGATAAAAATGTCATAAAATTTCAAATATGAAAATATCTTATTTGCTTTATAAGATCTCATCCACTCTATTTCAAACTGTATAATTAATCTGCAACCAATAGGGGCATGTACACCTATATTAGTGTACAAGTAGCATGTTATATAATATGAAAATGTTGAATTCACTCATCCTATCTCGGACTATATGATCGATCCTTAATCCTAAGTCTATTAGATTCTACCCACTCTACTTTGAGCTGTATGGTCAATCCTTACCTCTGGGTCTGTTGGATTTCACCCACTCTACTTCGAGCTATATGGTTAATCCTTACCTTTATAAAAATCAAGAATAGCGATTCACAAGGTCGTAAAACCAATATCAATGACTCATAAGGCCAAATTCATAAAACTATAACACACAAGATCAAAATCATCATCAATAACTCACAAGACCAAAATAATCATTAATGGCTTACAAGGCCAAAATCATCGTTAATGGCTTATAAGGCCAAACAATAAAACTAATTTTGATGATGCACAAGATCAAAAATAATACAAAATGACACACAAGACCAAATAACAGCAATGACACTCCGACCATTATACATATTTAAATTATGCCACAGTTCACATAACATCATCAAAAGAGCAATATTCATAATTGGCCTCTGACCTAAAATCTATAATAACAAACATATCAAATCTATTCGGTAAAAAATTTTTAACCTTTTCTTGATATGATGGAGTTTAAAAAATATTAATAAAAACAACCAAACCCCTATGTAGTAAATTTCTGTCGTGCATATATTTATTTTCATTTTAACTAAATATGATAATTATCAAATTTTAAAATTTTGAGACTTTACTTCTTATATTTAACAAGTAATTTAGTTCTATAATTAATGGTGGAGTCATAATTAGAATTTTCCTACACTAATATAATTTATAAATAATGTTAATTTTCTTTTTTCTTTTAAGGAAAGATCTTTGAGACAGACGTTAATATATTGAAAAGGAAAAAATAAAATAAAAAAGAGATATTCAAAGACCTTACCTCAAAATATAGACAATACATAAAGAAAAAATGAACATTATGTTAAACAAGTTAATGAGAATCGGGTGAGCAAATTCTAATTAATCTAATTCAAGTTGATTTATTCTATTAATTTATACAATTTATATCGACTTGAAAAATTTATAAATCAACTTACATATTGAAATTTTACATTTGTCATTAATGGATTGAATTGTAGATTGAATAAATTCAATCCGCCAATCTACATCAAATATAATCGATTTCAATATTATAAATTATTTTTTCATAAATGTAAAAGAATGTTGTTTTCTAGTTAGTTCTACTTTTTATTTTATTTTCAATTGATTTTTTTCTTTCTTTTTTTTTACCTTAGATCTATGAAAATATGACAAAAAATGACTAAGTAATAATTATACAAAGGAAGCTCAATAAGTAAAAATTAATGCAATTATTTCAATATAAAAAAATAGATATATTTGAATTGATTAATTTATTTGTATGATAGATTATTTCTTTATTCTTTTTGTGATCATATTTTTTGAAATCAAATTTGTCATTTTAACTTTTTTTTTTATATTCTTTCTTTACCACAAAACTTCTAGTAAAAGTACTTTTTCAAAAGTATATTAAAATTACGATGTTATTTATCATTTATTTGATTTGTTTATTTAGTGTTTTACTTAGTCACAAAACAAATTAATTTATTTATTATATTACTTATATAATTTATTTTAACTTGAAACTATTTAAAAGTATTATTCAATATCTTTAAATATAAATTTAAGTCTAAATTTGATTTTAAACTGCTTACATATTTAGACTTAAATTTTAGATTATATTTTTAAATTTAGATTCAAAATCCAACTCGTGAATCAATTGAATCCGATTTGCTTTAACTAGTTTGGATTAGATTGAATTAAATTATATAATATTTGTGAACTGAATTAGATTACTTAAAATATAATCTGTAAGGTGGGGGTTGGACCGAAATTTTTACTCAATCCAATTTAATTCCCATATGCCCACTCCTATAAGATTAATAACCAGGGTAACTCATGGAATCTTTAAAAAAACTCTAATTAATGTTAAAAATTATTTAATTAATAATACAAATTTTACATGAATACGGTCATATGATTGTATTATATGGCTGCGAATATTTTAAATTATTTATCTATTTATCTTTTTATATTTATTTAAAAATGTGGACCATTTAATAATAATATAATGTAATTATCTCAATTTATTATTTTTAGTTTATATTATAATTTTATATTTATAATAATTTATTTGTTTTTACAACACCCAACATATGATAATAACATAATATAGACATGAAAATGACATAGTCACATATATACATTGTCACGTAAAATTTGTATACTAATTTATATTAACAATTTTATTTTTTTCTGTAATTTCAAAAAATATAAGACATAATGACAATGACATAATAAAATAACATTAATACATAAAATTTAATGACATAATATAACATTAATAACATTAATACAATAACATAATATAGACATGACAATGACATAGTCAGAAATATAGTCATAATAATATTAATAATTTATTTTTTTCTTTAATTTCGAGAGTATAAGACACACCGACAATGACATAATAAAATAACATTAATTTATTTGGTCAAAATGATGGGTTAGTTTATATTTGCAATAATACTAATAGTTTATTTAGATTTGATCAATAATCCAATCAACTCAAACCTTTAAAATACAAACAAATTTGTCAATTCATTCATATATATATTTTAAAAAATATATTATAAAAAATAACCCAAATTTCTCCTTAACTCAGTTTCTATAAGTTTAAACCACAAGATCTCTACTCTATAATTTCAACAACCTAATATTTCACTCCTTTCACAGAAAGCATTAAATGCAACAACCAAATAGTTGTCTCCACCAATTAATTTTGTGAAGTTGTAAAAAGGAAAAAGAAAATATTTAAGATAAAATCGGAATTGAGATGGACGTACCAACAACCATGAAGTTGTCTATCAAGCAAAAAAATATATAAAAGGAAATTCAATAATTCTGTCTTAATTCGAAGTTTAAGTTCCAAAATTTTTATACCCTCTTAAAAATCACATAAAAAATCCACGTTACTTCAATCTCAAATTTGAACACGTAAACACTAATCGCTTCTTAAATTTAGGTCATAACTCTTTAATTAACAATACATTTAGAATAGATAAATATAATATAAGGTTATATTGTAAACTCTTGTGTTTGCGCTTTCGAAAATAGTAAATATGTGATAATAATATTAAAATATTAATAAATATATAATATAAATATTAAAACAAATATATAGCTATATCAAACTTATATTGTCACGATTTTTCTTGTCGGGGTTGCACGTGACAACCTCTGCAAGTTCTTGAAATACATCTTAATACCTTAAAATGTATCCTAAGAACCTACAAAACATATCAGGCATCTATATCTAAAATCTATTTATCTCAAACCATGAATTCGCGTTTATTTCCCATCTCTTCTTCCTATCATGATTATTTACAAAATAAATAAAAAAAATTAGTTCTCATCATAATTTGTAAATTATTCAAATCAAATTCATTTCATAAATACATTTCCAATTCCAACCAAATGTATAAATCAAATATTTAGATACGTCCCAGTGGACTCAAAGAATCCTAAACGTGAGTTAAATAAAGAAGTCTTAATAGATTACTGCAAATCCCTTGATATGCCACTACCATCTGGTAGGGGTGGATAAATTTAAATCGATTCGCTCCAAACCGATCCAAACCGTTTAATTGGATTGGTTTGGATCGGTTTGAATCTATGTTGGATTGATCTCTGGATTG
>JAVXUL010000015.1:2853007-2872023 GCA_035590515.1 Trichilia minutiflora | reverse complement strand
GGTTGACAAGAAGTCCACCAAGCATTATCATTAACTCGTACCACCACCACTCAAGGCAAACTGATATACACGTTGGCACAGCGAGAGCGAGCAAAGAAGACCAGCCCCTTAAACAATCCAAGCTGGGAGAAACCCACGAATCTGTATGTACACCAGAGACATATACAAATGAAGTTAACAAGAGGAACAGATTGAGATTAGTGCAAGCAGTAGCTGTGGCCACCCCCGCAACGCCCATTTTGAAATGGACTACAAAAAGAAAATTCAGTGGAACATGGAGCAGAACAGAGATGGCAGAACAGTAAGTTAAGGGTAATGTAATACTTTGAGTTCTCAGATAAACGCGAAGTGGGTGAAGCAATGAAAGGAAAAAGAGATCGGGAATGGAGAAAAGTATGAAAGTTTGAGCCACAGACGATATTTCTTCGTCTTGACCACACCACAAGAGGATTCTTTTCATGTTAAACCACATGAAGGAGATAGGAACAGACGTAGAGAGAAGGAAAACGACAGTTCTTTGTAAAGTCAAGCCGAGAAGCTTCCATTGTTTGGCGCCATAAGCTTGTCCACAAATGGGCTCCATTCCCATTGCCAAACCAGAGATTACAGAGTATCCGGTGATGTTGGCAAACCCGAGGGCAAGAGAACCACCAGCAAGCTCAAGCTCACCAAGATGACCAAGAAACAGCATGGAGATCATGGCTCTTGAATACAGTATTAGACCTGTCATGGCTGTTGGCCCTGAGATCTTCCCTATGGCTTTGATTTCTTCCAAGGCCTGAATAAAAGAAAACAAGAAAAGCAAGAAGATAAAAGAAACGAGTCTTAGTCGATACGTATACTACTGTTTTGAACGCAACTGCATATTTATTATTTATTTTGATGTAAATATTTTGGTGGATAATATTACCTCAGAAGTAGTTGGCAATCTATGTAGTTCTTCTTGATGATCAGTGTGAAGATCCATGGTTTTGTTGGAATTTATGAAATGGGTTTTCTTGGGAGAGAAAAATGCCGAAGTAGAAGATGGTTTTGGGTTACACATAGCTAAAGCTAGGTACAGCAGTCTTTTTCTGGATTAAGAGCTTAAAGAGACGGTTAAATAAGATTTGGACTATGTAAGCTCCTGTTGTATGTGCGGTTTGCTTGTTTTGAAATGTTTGAAGTATGCAACGAGAGGTACAAGATGGGGGTTTATATATATGGGGAATTGGGCCCGGCTCACTGGGTTCTAACAAAGGTATATGAAGAAAAAGCGCTTCCAAAAAAAAAAAAATGCTTTGGAAATTGGAGGGGGTGCGGGGCCGCCTCTCCTACCTTTTTAGGCGCTCTCTCTTTCGTTTCATATTATATTCTCGGCATTGAAGCAATTTGGTTGAAGAAGCTGAAAGAAAAGAGCAAAGCCCTTAAACGTTTTGAGTGTAGAGAGGCAAGCAAGCAGGTAGCTTTTGATCTTATCCTTTAAAGCAAGATTGTGAAAAACCATATAGTTGATTGGCTTGTTTATTAGTATTTTCACCGCCTTTACCTGTGTTGTCTATAAAATTGTTGGTTTTAACGATAATGGGGAGACCTTTATGGCATTATTTCTTGGTGGGTTTAATTACTTCAAGTTAAAACTACTTTTTAGAGTTTAGTGGATAATCTTTAAAATACTCCTGTTTTAGGTTTTCGAATTTGTATATTAAAAAGGGATATAAACAAGTTTATCTTAATTTGCCAAGTGGACTGGATCCAGAAGCAAATTCTCGCCTACTTTGTGAGATGTCAAAGAGGCATATGTATGGATATCATTTATGTTTGTTTGTAGCAATGGCTGGCTGATATTACTAAATGTTGTGAGCAGATAATATTGTTTGCATGTTCTAAGGCAGCCAAGCATGTTACATTCTTGTACAACCCATGTGATGAAACTCACTCCTAACACGACCTTTTGCTATCTCATAACTTGAACACCAAAACATCAACTTCACGAGTTGCCCAATACAAGAGGTAACAAAAAGCTCGTATAAAATTCTGTTTTAGGCCCCATCTGTTGCTCTCCATCACTCACTCGCTCTTTTACTTGGTTGGGCAAAGAGTTAAGGATCGATCAAGGGAAGAGATTATGGGCAGTTCTTGCATTAAGGATTATCAATAGAAAAAACTTGTGGTTGAGAGTTGCTTTTCTCCAAGTGGAATAAAAATGCTAACATCAAGAGATTTGTTTAGAGATTCTAAATCCATACGAAATCATTTTAATCAATAGATAGTGCAAGAGTGATCCCAATTTGTATTGGTTCTTTCAATGTAGATCCTACGGCTAGACGAATGATAATCATACGTGGCCACACCACCTCAACCTTTTCGTTGTAACGGATTGCTGACTGAAGACCAGCAAGATTTAAGGCATGAAATAGGCTTAAAAAATATTCTTGATTTGATAATTGGAAGAACAAAATCGCACTCGGTTATGTGTAACTTGATTGATTGAGATTAAATCCCAACTACCCAATGAAATATACATGTGGGGTTTAGTAGATTTTGCCTTTTTTAAAAAATTTTATTTTAAGATCATCATGGGTATGTCGAGTTAGGTGATGAATTGGATGGGACCACCGAAAAGAGTGTTAATGGAGATGGCTGTATGGAGAACCGGCAGATGGAAGAAAGGAAACACCGAGAGACAATTACGTGCTCCAATTGTAACCATTTAATTTGTATCCCTTTTCTCACAACAGATCTCAGACTCTTGGCTGTTTCTGTGACTGCGAAGCAACAGAAGTAAGCAGAAGTAGAAGCAGAGGCAGATTCAGAAGCAGAAGTAACAGAAGCAGCCATCTTCCGTCACCCTCTCCAATACAAAACGAGTGTAATTGTTAACTTCTATTTTTTTAATTTTAAAATATTTTAAATCATTTTTTATATATTTCACAATTAATTTTTATTTCAAAAATCCTTTTTATAAACAATGTTAATTTAATATTATTATATTTTATTTTAAAAGTTATAATTATTTTATGTCTGTATGTGTTCACTGGGTTACATTTAAATACTCATTCTCCCTCATATTTAGAACATGATTTTGTGCTTTTATAGAAGTGTTTAAAAATTGATTGTGATTATATGAAATTTAGAAATGTATGAAATACTTTTATAAATACATTCATCAGATTAGTCTTATAAGCTCTTGATATCTATTTTAAAAATAAGGAATGCATATCAAAATTTTTTAACGATTGTCATGTATAAGTTCCATACACGAGGCATAACAAACTAAATCCAATATTTATTTACGTATTTTAATATTAACTAATTAAGATAATTATTAAAGTTTGGAATATTTGATAAGTAATTATTTGTACTTTTATTTAAAGAATAATTTAAAAGATTAATTATTCTTATTTTAAAATTAGAAATATAAAAGTATAAAATTATTTAATTTATAAATACTTTTTTAAAAATCAAATTAAAAAATATGGGTTTTTAGAGTTGAGTAAAGTCCCTATAGCTCCATCCTTTTTTACTATAATTATGAATTAACATATCCTATTTTACATTGACATTATTATGACCCATTTCAAAGTTGCACCGTCCATTATAATATAAAATGAAGAAAGAAAATTAAAAAATTGTCTAACACTTGTTCCCTTTAAGTTTAGGTCATCCATTGTGATCAAAAAGTTAATGTTTATCTGGAACTTTCAATAATATGAAATAAAATATTCTTTTTATTTCAACTACTATTCCTTCCTGAAAAAGATTGAATCTTTAATAAATGATAATTATATAATAAAATAATATAAATTATTACGTTAATTTTTAATACAAGAGTTTTTAGAAAAAATTTTATACATAAAATCAATTAATTCTTAATTAATTTATCATAATTTTTGATAAAAAAAATTAAAAATATAAATTATGAGATAAAAATTATTATATTTTGTATTTTTATTAAAATTATATGTTACGCACCAGAAGGGAAAGCCGATTGCTGAATGCCATCGTTTGACTCCATGTGTCAAAAACGAATCAAATTAGGGTCACTTAGATCACGTTGTTGCCTTTAATTCCAACTTTTCCAAATCACAATCAATAAAAAGTAATTTTGTTTTATTTATTTATTTTATATAAAATTAAAAATAAATAAAAAGTGGGCCCAAATCTCAATCTGTGATCAAACAAGGACAGCAGTTGTTCCGCCGCCACATGTCCGAAAGTTAGCCAGCCAAGGCTTAAAGTAGGTTGCCTAGAGGAGAACTTTTATTTTAGTCCCTATGTTTTTGGATAATTGTAACTAAGTCTATATGTTTGACATTGTACACAAAACTCTTTAATGTTTTATCTGTCCCATTTTATAGCGAAAAATATTTTAAATTCAACTAAGGAGAAAAAATAAAAACACACATAAAATTATTCATTTCAGCTAAATTATACTGATTCAAATAATATTATATTTGCCTCTTATTGTCATTGCCACATGAATCGAATCAACTAAATATTAAATTTTTTTAATCTACTTAATAACAAAATTATTTTCAATATCAAAAATATTAAAAGACACTTAGAGTTTGTTTGGAGTAGTTTTTTAAATGTTAAAAAATTGGTTTTTATTTCTCTTAAAAAAAAGAGATTTTAAAATTAAGATAAGACTTTTCTCTAAAACTGTTTGTGTTATAATAAATAAAATAATATATTTTTTTATTAAAATTATCATAAAGACTATTTGATTTAGTTAAAGCAAAATATTTGAAAGAAGGAGTTAAGAAAGATATTTTTGGAATAAAATTAGTATTATCTGTGTATTTAATGAGAAGAGAAGAAAAAACTCCTCTTTTCCAATTTTTTAAAAAGATTTTTTTATATTTTAAATACAATTTTTTTTTTATATTTTAAATACAAATTTTTTTTTATAAAAAGTCTTTTTTCATTTTTATTTGTTTGACCCAGGTTTTTAATAAAAAAAGATTGAGAAACACTAAAAAAACTGGACCAAACAGGTACTAAAATAAGATTAAATTTTGATTAAATTTTTTTAATTTAATATGTTGATGAACAAATTTAATTAATTCTATATACTCGAACACAATTAATTAAGATAGAGAAGAAAACTTATAAACCATTATCGGTTAAATCAGAAAACAGAACTGACCATAATCATAGGGATTAAAATGATTTAAAGATAAAATATTGGAGATATATGTGCTATAATATTAAATATATTGACTGAAATACAATTTTTGGAAGGGTCAAGGACTAAAGTAGAATTCTTCCTGACAGGTATGGACTTCTAGTAGCTGTCCAAGCCGCAGCAAGGGTAAGGGGTTCGCCACTCTCGACTGTTTCATTTCTCTCGTATTATTTTCTTCTCTGTCGTGTTTAAACTTTCAGTTGACATAATTGAAGTTGAAGAGTAATAGTCTTGTTGACGTCAGGACTTCCAGAATGCAGACAATTCAGAGGGAATTTCCCTCTTCATTTAACGTCAGGTTGATGATAAATTTTTTTAATAAGAATCCAAGAGCTTTGAAATTCATTAACACCTTTGAATTTTCTTTACAGCTAATTTGTTGGTCAATATTACCCTGCATCTAGAAGGTGGGCGTAAGAGCGAGAAAGTGGGAAAGAGAAGGAAAAAAAAGAGCCAGGCCTGTTGCATCATCAAGGCAGGAATTTAAAGAAGGACTATCTGGTTAATCAAAACTAGGCCTTTAATACCCAATCAAGGGAATTTTTCTGGTTTCTCAGCTGGATGAGGTGTTTTTTTTTGTGCGTGTGACTACAGCAAGAAACAGGCTATACAGTTTATCTGGGTATTGTTTTCTTTCTTTGCTGTTTATTTTAATGTTTTTGCATGGATTTTGACTTGCACGCATGAAGCTTTGTTTTCTTTGATGAACTCATAGAGGAAGGGGATTTGATTGGATTTTTTCATTAGTATTTTATGATTTGTTACTGCTCCATAGTTTTCTGCTTTGATTTTTTTTCCTTTTTTTAATTAGAAGGGAAATCTATTCAAACAATTAAAAAATTATTATTATTATTATTTTTATCGTGTAGTATGTTGTTCACCCGACTTTTAATTTGATATAAGGAAATTCTTGAATTGAATTTTCTTTCTTGAAGTTTAGTTACAAAAAAGTCAAACGCGGTAAAGAAATTGCAGCATATAATAAATACTGTAAGCTCCTCGTCTTTTTGGTAGATAAATATTTTCTGCATTTGATACAGGTGGTGTTAATCCTCTCGTGAATTAGCGGTGGCTTGGGTGAACTCGGAAGAGATATGGCCACTGAGAATGGAAAAGGACACCCAAATTGTCGTAACGCTTCCAATCCCTATCATGAATGTGGTATGGCTTGCTTGGAAAAGGTTGCTCAAGGACAGGGACAGAAGGGGCCGAAAAAGAAATTTGGTAATTGATTTTTCCTTTCTCAATTTGTTCTTGGAATTGAGCTATGTTTCACATATATATTTAATTCAATGAACATATAAACTTGGTTCTCTGTATCACCTGAGTAATCTTTCAAGTTTCTATAGTTGATTAATTATCTTTATGATCCTCGATTTGTTGAGATTCTACCTCTTTCATGATGAGAAATTTTACTTTGATAATATTAGTTTCATGCGAAAATGTAACAAATATTTGTTCCTCGTTGATATATTGGATTTATGACCCTTTCCGATGTTATTTTGTTGTCAATCTATCATTCATCTACTGAACTTGTTTTGCTTACCGTAGGCAGAATGCTCTTCCCCTCATTTCACAATGTCTATTGTTGTGCATGAGGATTTATGAGCCTTTCTGATGTCATTTTTTGGTTAATCTCTCTTACATTTACTGAACTCGTTTTACTTACTAGAAGCAGAATGCCATATCGCTTGTTTCGCAATGTCTATCATCATGCTTGACAGGCTGCAATTTTTGTTTACTTATGTTTTTCGTTCTTCAAACAGTGAATGTGTAATATCCGGGTTTGTGTTAAGAAGAATCCCTTACTCTCAGGCAGTCACCTTTAAGCTTCCATAGCTCTCAATTTGGTGAAATGTTAATCTGGAGTATGAACTGTTTAGCCAATCAACAATCGCCCTGTTCTTATTTGTTATGTTTAAATAAGTTGTAGTTAATGAATTGCCTAAATAATCATATCTTAAGGGATAGAATTGTTTGTGATGTATCTGGTTTTGTTGAGGTTTGGTAATTTTGGCATGTTGGTTTGTCTCATGTGAGTAATATTTTCTGGCGAGATTGTATATGGATAACGAGTTTAGTCTTAAAAATATGGAGGAGGATTGAAGTTACTATAACATCGGAATAGAAAGAGTTAGAATCATTATGGGTTTTGTTGACATTAATTGAAAGTAGTTAATAAAATTTTCCATTTCTTTTAGATTATCAGAAGGGTATAAAAGAAGATGTAATTAACAAAAAGAAGAATGGAGAGAAGAAAATACACCCAAATTGCCCTAAAGCATCTAATCCTTTTCATGAATGTGGTGAACATTGCTCCAAAAGAAATGGCGAGGCCAACCCCCAGGGGGGTGAAAAATCAGGTTTCCATTTCTTTATTCTTATGCATTCGATTTGTCGTCAAATATTTTTTACTTTTCTCATTTTCATCTTTCGTTTTTCTTTTTCTTTTCCAATGTGAGTGGAGGTTAGGCTTTTGCAATATGAGCGAAGAAAGTGCAGATAAGCACAAGTAAATCTCTCTGAAAGAGAATAAACTTATAAGAGGAGCTAATCAGTGCTTGAAGATTTTGGCCCATTGTAGGACTTTATGTATTTTCGGACAGTTTACGGATTGAATATAGAAATTGTGTTATTGAAATGTTCGATAAATAGTATAAAAAGTCCACCTCAAGAACAATATTCCAATCCTGGATGTGTCATCTCTTTGATGCTAGATTCCTAACATAATGAATCTTTTCCTTAGGATCAGGATCCTGGAGCTTTGGCAGGAGAAAAAACGAACATGATTCTCGGCCAAATTCGCCTCAAGTAGTTGAGAATACTGCTGTTGCTGGTCAGCATCGTGATGCCCGCAATGGTACATCCGAAAATCATACAAAGAAAAAGACAGATTCCATGATTAAGGAATCCTTTTCTTCTTCTGAGTATTTTTCTAGAGAAATTCGTCCTGAAGATCACTCTTTCAACAAGGAGAAAGTTCGATCTGCTCAAATAGTGCCTCAATCGGGGATTATAAAGATGGTGCATTTCTCACTGTTAATATATTGCCGTTTTTCTATTTTTGTCATTCATTTCACTCACTTGCCTCCTCTTTGTGTAACAGGCTGATAAGCCCAAAGATCCCCCAAAAGAGAGTGTTGTGTTCCCTGTTGGTGGATCGCAATCCAGAGACGAAAAGGATGACAAACCTCGAGCTTCATCACCTCCCCTTGAAATACCCCATGATGCTGAGGACGCTCGAGAAGGCGTTGCTAGTCCGGCTGTTGCATCTAGGAACTTTAATTTCACAGGCATGGATCTTACTGCCAGAGATAGTGATGAAGAAGAGACTGAATCTGTCATTTCTGATTCCTGCGTGTCAGTAGGAAAATACCATGTGAGAGCAAGTGTTTCTTCAACTCTGCAATTTATTCTCAACAAATATGGAGACATAGCAGCAAATTGCAAATTGCAATCAAATTCTATGCGCGCGTACTATTTGGAGTGCCTTTGCTCTGTAGTTCAAGAGTTGCAATCCATTTCATTCATGCAGATAACCAAAGCCAAAGTCAAAGAAATGTTGGCTGTCCTTAAAGATGTAGAATCTGCACAAATTGAGGTCAGTTGGCTTTGCAATATCCTCAATGAAATCTCAGAAGCTATTGACCTGGGCACTCAGCATCAGACAATCGAAGCGGCAAAAGCCAACCGCAACAATCTGCTGGAATCAACAAGGCAAGAACTAGAATCCCAGATGAAACAATTAGCTCTCAAGGAACAAGAAGTTACCGATCTCAAAGCACGTGTGGACGAAACCAAAGCTCGTGTAAGTGAGCTTGAATTAGAATCTAGTCAATTGGAGCAGAGTATTCAGTCCACGCAATCCAAGGTCGAAAAATTTAGCCACAAATCTCTTGCGGATCAGCTCTTACAATGAAATATGCAAAGCTAGCTATTAGTAACGGTTAAACTCATTGAGGCTTTGGCTATTCTTGTTTTCTATGTTGTTGATGTAATAAGGCATGATAAAATGTAATTGATTGGTAGTAGCTTTTGTTTTTACTATTGAACTGGTTAAAAATATTCTTGCTGCACTCGATAACAAGGCTGAGAAATGTGCAAGAGATTATGGGATTGTATTATAAATTAATCTATCTATAAATTGGTCATAAATATTCTAGTTAAAAATTTTATTAATTACATTAACTAATATTTATAATTTTTATTATTAATTGTTCGCTATATAAATAGTGAGAATATTGGATGCAATTTTAAGTTTTTATTAATGAGAAGCTGAAAATTTTTTGAAATTATCATTTTTTTAAAAAATTTTAACTGCAGGATATGTAAATAAAAATATTTTTTTAAAAAAAATCTAAATGAAGAATACAATCTTAAAATTCAAAATCTAACCAAAATAAATTAATTTTTAAAACTAATTCTTTTAACTTATCTCCTAAATTTTTTTTAAAAAAAATTTGTTCTACTCGTTTCAATTTTAATTATGCACTTGCCACTTTTTTTTTGTAATCGAAATGTCCAGGTTTTTTTTTTAATCGAAATATCCGGACTAATTTATGCATACTTCGATTAATTCTCGAAGAAGGTTAGCATAGTATCCCACCGCTACGACCTCTCATTTAAATCATGGATACACCCAAATATTTGAACTCAAGAATGTACGTCTAATAACACAGTTTCAAATTCGCTCCTATCAACTGGGCTATTCATGAGTGGATACTTACCGTCATTAAGATAGTTGGAAATCCATTCCCCACTTTGATCCTATATTCTAAGAGTAAAAAATTAATAATTACATTCTAAAATTTTTATAAAATATATTTTATAAAATATTTTAAAAACTTTTAACATAATTTATAGATTTAATATCAAATGGATTAAGATATTTTTTTATGGTCAAAAATTAATTTTATATATTTGAGGTAGAATCCATATACAAATCGGATTCGGAAACCGACCCGATTGCAAAATTTAAGACAAAACAAAACAAATCTCCAAATCGGTATCCGATTCGCGCTCTTACAATCTCCGATTATCTTCTCTTTAACCAAACAAAACCCCCGACGGAGAGCATAGCAATCAAAGCAATTCCTTCACAGGTTAGTTTTATTTAATATTTTTCAGTTTTTCGTTTCATTTTCAGATTCAAGGGGATGATATGTGTTTGGTTGCTTAGAAACTCGGGATAGGGAACAGAAAAAAGATGAAGAATAGCAAAATTAGGTCTCTTGTTCTAGGTTTAATGGAGCAAAAATAAAGTTTTAATTTCAATTGCTTGCTGAATATACGAATTACTCTTGAAATCGGATTTTTAAGGTTAAGAATAGTTTAATTTCGATCGATATTTGATTGGTCTGGACTTCTGAGTTTAGTAAGTGGTTCTGCAAATTTGGGAGATTGTTTGAACTTAATAGGTGCAAAAAACAAAAAAAGTTAGAATAAAGAAAGTCAAAT
The DNA here is from genome assembly GCA_035590515.1 of Trichilia minutiflora. Lineage (NCBI taxonomy): Eukaryota > Viridiplantae > Streptophyta > Magnoliopsida > Sapindales > Meliaceae > Trichilia > Trichilia minutiflora. The sequence goes on along the minus strand of JAVXUL010000015.1, from coordinate 2,861,396 downwards.
TAGTTTTTGCTTTTTAATTTTTGGCATGCTTCTGAGACAGATGAATTTCTGAGTCTTGACGGAAGTGTTAATTTATTGTAGTGTATTGTTCAGGGAATTGAAGTGGTATTGAAGAAAGAGGTGAAATTAGTGATAAAGATGGAGGATGAAAGAAGAGTTCACCCTGATTGTATCAATGCATCGAATCCTTACCATGAATGTGTTGAATATTGCTTCAGAAAAATCGCAGAAACAAAAGCGTGGATGAGCAAAAGAGAAACAGGTTCCTTAGTTTTGTTAGTGGGCTATACTTTTCCAAATGTTGTATTTGTCTAAGAAACAAGGTTTAATGAGCCTTACCGATTTAGTTATGTGTGATAAAGGGACATACTTACTCTCAGTTGTATACTTAATAGCCTGGGATAGAACTTAATAATGTTAGATGTTTTATGGGATATTGTTTTTTCTCAGTTGTCAATGTTGATTTTTGACATACTTATTCTTGTGTTTGACCAACTTGGGACTTGCATTATTTATGCTTTACATCCGAAAACTTCATGTTTCTTATCCAAAGCTTTATGCTTACGCCTAATCCATGTTTTTCAGTTTGATTCCTTTCTATTTTAGAATAAGTATAATGTATATCAGACTGTAAAGAAGTGATATTAGATTATACTATTATGTATTCAATTATTTGTATTATGTTTAGTTTCATTTCCATACTTAAATTTCACATTTTAGATAATTTCAGAAGCTGTTCAAGCTAATGGTGCCGGTGGTCAGTCCAATGCATCTGCTCCAGATGTGGCAGAAGATCCGCATGATGAAAGACCTAGTCTTGAGGTTGATTCAGATAATGACAATGAAAAAACAGCTGAGTATTATGTGGATGGGGATTTTACTAAGCTTACAGGAAGAAAGAAAAAATTGTTCGAATTAAGGCTTAAAATGGTAAGTTTCCATTAATCTCCAATTACAAGTGACATGCTTTTCAGTACATTTCAATTTCTCTGTTTTGCTTTGTCCTTTATAATTATTTTTTATTTGATTTGTAACTAATGGTGGTTGTTGCCTGCATATTTGTAGAATGAAGCAAGAAAAGCAAACCAAACAGCAATGGTTGCTGAAAAGAAAAAAATGGAAGGTCCACAAGAGTTGAGGGGTATCTCAAAACAAAAATGGCTTGAGGATAGGAAGAGAAAGATTGGAAAACTATTAGATGCAAATGGTTTGGATATGACAAAGGCGTATATGCTGGATACCCAAGAGGCGGCAGAGGTGAAATATAAGAAATGGGATAAGGATCCTCCTCCATTTGGTTGGGATGGTACGTTTGTTTCTCTTGAATATCACCTCTTCATTTCATTTACTTGCTTGTGCTTGTTCCTTGTCTACTCAAATCTTGAAGTATTTACTTGCTTTTGCTCTCACATTTATTTTCTTCTGTTGCATTTACAAGTGTGAGGATATTAGAATCACATCGATCTATATTACCTCTGATGGAATTAAGGCTTTTAGCTTTTAAATTCAAGGTTCACTGTAATTGCATACTTGCTCCTTGAAGTGTCTATAGTTTGGACACAGTAGATAAATCAGAAATGCATGACATGAATTTGAGCTGAAACGACTAGCTGGCATTAATTTGACATATAACATGCATGTCTGTAAACATCCAATAGAACACTTTGCATGGTGATTTGTATTAAAGATTACAGAGATGCTATCTGAGGCTGGTTCTTAAAAAATCCACTTCTTAGCTTTTGTAGCACTAAACAGATTATTTTTCTGTATAAATGAATTTGATGACTTTTGTTTTTTAGTGCAAAGTCATTTTCTCTTCTCCTTTTTTATATTTTTTCATGTGTTTGGATAATTTGATTTTCGAAAAAGTGTAACTAAATGTTCTATCTTGATACTTGAAATTTGCCCTAGAATACAGATCTGAATGAGTGCTATTGTGTGGACAGTTTTCAATCAGAAGACATTGTACAAAGCATACAAAAAGCGGACCAGGAATGTTGAGGTTGACCTAGAGGAATATAACAAAATGAAAGAAGCTGATCCAGAGTTCTACCGTGAAGCTTCAAGCCTCCAGTATGGGAAGGTAAGTTTTTGTTGTCAAAATCAGTTTCCTTTTGGTGGATTCGGCTAAAGGTTAGGTGCCTTAGTCCATGATCATTTTGTTCCTTTGTTTATTTAGGCACCAAAGATCTCCGAGGATAAAATTGAGAGGATGGTGAAGGAACTCAAAGATCAGTCAGAGAAACGCTCATCCTTTAGCAGAAGGAGGAGATTCCACGAAGAGAAAGACATCGACTCAATCAATGACCGTAATGAGCATTTCAATAAGAAGATTGAGCGAGCATTTGGCAAATACACGCTGGAAATCAAAAACAATCTCGAACGAGGAACTGCATTGCCTGACTAAGGTACCTGGCACAGCTCTAATGCATTGTGTTCTGAACTTAAAGAACTTATTATGCTTGCTTGAAGAAGACATCCGTACCACATGAGCTTTATGTTTTCCATAGCATCTCCTTGTGCCTATGTAGATTTACAAGTGTGTACGGGTTCTTAGTCGTCAAAAACTTATTTTCCAGTTTGACCAATAAGCCAAGATAAGATGTAAGTGGTGATGGATTCAGCTAATAGAATCTGCGGTTTGTTTGTTTTTTAATTTTTTACTGCCGATTGTTTTTATTAATATTTTGCTTCTCTGTAGTTCTGGCAAGTAACGTTTTATCTCATGGTCTTACCTATTGACAGGTCTGGCATGTAATAAACTGTCAAAATTTTCTTTGAGTATTACTAAGAGGTTAAATTGTCTTAAATTTTTTTATTTTATTCTAAAAATTTTAGTTTACCTCCTCATCGTTATCAATATCATCCATAATAAATCCTACCAGTAAGGGACGGGTTCTAAGACTAGGATTTTGTCTGATGAGGTGAATGTAAGAAGGGATCGGCGCCATTTTTTTCAGTTTCGTCTAAAGAAAGTATGAAGAAAAAAAAAATTAACGAAGCATATTTGGCTTCGAGGTGTTCATCTGTCAGGTGAAAAATTAGTGACCTTCAGTTGAAAGGATACGAGGGATAGATGAATTTTTGTGGCATTGAAATGAAAACGAAAGAGAAGAAATTGAAGATTAAAATTTTGGGTTTGTTTGCATATAATTAAAATGCTGTTGAAGTAAATTATAATTATTAAACTAAACAATTTGTTTAATAACATTTGCTTCAACAAATTCCAAGCTCGTAAACATTTGGAAAGGATTATGTTTCGGTCCTTAGAGAAGGAGCACTGAGAGATTATTTTTGTCAAATCAAATTTTTTTATTTTAAAACACTAGATAAAGGTCAAGCTTGAGAAAAACTAATTTTTAAAATTATAACCAAATAAAATTTTCAAAAAATTTCAATGGGTTTTATGGAAAATTTATTTTCAGCTTGTATAAATGCGATATTATTTAAATATTATATAAAGACAAATTAAAAAAAAAATTTAGCTAAATTTTTTTCACTTCCTTCATTCTTCTTAAATGCATTATTTGAGGAAATTGTTTTCGTTCGAATTCTTCTACAAATCTTAAACTTCTTTTTGTTTTTAAAAAAAAATAAATTCCGAGAGTAAAACAAAAAAGTAAACCACCACACTAATTTAGATAATACAGAGACAAAGTACAATCAAAAGATCAAAATAAAAACAAAACTATAAATAAAGGAAGAAGAAAGAAGAAATCAACATCCTCTCATACAACGGAACAAAATAAGAGAGACAGCTTAAGAAAAGAGTTTTTTGGTTGGTAGTTCATAATACTTAATTGTAATAATAGTTGTAGTAAATGTTCCCTTAGTAGATAGGGCTACTGCGGAATGATCCCAAAGCTTTGACAGCAGCTGCTCTCAGAATGAACTGGTGGTATACTGCTGCAGCAAAGGCTCCAATAAAAGGACCAACCCAGAAGATCCACTGTTCATCAGCATCATCGTCATATATATATATATATATATATATATATATAAAAGAAATAAAAAAAGTGTTAACATCTTATAAAATTCAAGATTAACTACAAAAATTGAGTCATGGAAACACAAATTTTTGCGTGTACATACTTGGTCATCCCAAGCTTTTTCCTTGTTGTAGATCACTGCAGCACCAAAACTCCTAGCCGGGTTGATACCAGTTCCTGTGATGGGGATTGTAGCCAAGTGAACAATAAACACAGCAAACCCAATTGGAAGTGGAGCCAAAACCTGAACCAAAACAGGAAGAACGAGTTACGGATGACCGAAAATGGCAACAAAACTAGAAAAATGTAACAAAAATGGCAACATACAGGGATGTGAGAGTCACGAGCGCTTCTCTTGGGGTCAGTTGCTGAGAAAACTGTGTAGACAAGCACAAAAGTACCAATAATCTCAGCACCCAAAGCTGTTCCTTTGCTGTAGCCGACAGCAACAGTGTTAGCAGCACCGCCGAGAGAGTTGTACTGGTGCTTCATGAAAGCTTTCACCAACCCAACACCGCAAATGGCACCCAAACATTGAAACACCATGTAAAACACGGCTCTGATCGGAGAAACCTTCCTAGCCAAAAACAGACCGAATGTGACAGCAGGGTTAATATGACCACCTGAAACAGAAAACAACGAAACACCATCATAAAACGCTCAAAAAAGGAAACTTTTGGTGTAAAGCTCACATCTTTACTGAAATTAGAAAAAAAAACTACATGGGTAGGCTTAAATCGTAGGCTTTGTTACCAGAAATGCCTGCAGTGCAGTAAACCAGAACGAAAATCATTCCACCTAAAGCCCATGCAATCCCCACAGGACCAACTCCTTGACAAGGATCCATCTGTTTCTTATGGCCGATAATAGTAGCAATCCCGACGTAGAGGAAAAGGAAAGTAGCTATAAACTCAGCTATGACAGCTCTGTAAAAGGACCAGGTCCTAAGCTCGCCAAGACCGAGAAGAGGAGCCGGAGGTGGGTCGACGTAGTCTTTTCCATGGTGGGTTTCTCCTTCTTTCGACATCTTTCTTCTCCTTCTTCAGAGAAAATGAACACTGGATTTTGCAATATCAGTGACAACGGGTACTTCCTGCATTAAAAATTAAAATCGACCAAGGATCCAAATGTCAAAATTATGCTACAGCGAATTTTGAAATCGACGGAGAAGCCAGCCCAATGTGAAAAATGGAAAAATATATCAAGACATTAAAAACTGACAGCGTCTCGTAACTACTACATAGAAAAAGGATGGACTATAACAGCATTGTCTTTATTGAATTCCTCAACTAACTAAATAATAAAAACGAACCTTTATAAGCGAATTAAACGACCGAAAAAAGCTGATTAGATTTGTTCATAAAATGTATGTTTCTTTCAAAAAATTGTTTCTTTTTATTATTTAACTTATATACTTGAAAATTTTATTCAATTTTTTTTTTATATTCTACTTTTTTATTCTATTTTTGATATAAAAAATTCGAAATTACTAGAAACCAAATTATTTAACCATATCATTCAAGTTTTTACCACATATTTGAAACATATTATTTTTTAAAAAAAAATTTAGACATAGGACCTACATTTATTTAAAAATTAATGTTTCATAAAAAAGTGGGACTCACTTGTGGAAAAAAGTGATTCTTAAATATAAAGTGGATCCCCCTTTAAAATTTTTGTCAAAAGTAAAAGTCATATGTTTGAAATTTGTGGGACCCATATGTTAAAAAATAAGAATCCAAAAGTTTTTGTCTTCCAGTCTGCCCACACCTCAGAGAATTGCGGAGTTATCAAAGGCAAACAACAGGTTGCGGATAAAAGCGACTCGGTCAGGAAGGAGTATAGACCAGTGGGAAAGAAACAGATATTTTTAGGATGGAAAATATTAAATTGGATACCGTTGAGATGCAAACAGATACTGTCGGGCGGGTGGATAATCCTCTTGTCAATAAGGGCTCTGCTGGAATTGATGCAACAATAAGAGAGGAACCAGTTTTAGAAGAGCATAATACACCATCACAAGAGAGGAACCAGATTTAGAGGAGAATAATACCCCATTAAAAACTGAGGATGCGATTAAGGAGGACCAATGTCAGGATAATAAGAATGATACTTCGGGGGTCAACTTGGCAACTTTGCACGTAGAGAGAACTTCTGTGGATCGAGTCGATTTGGGTTTGCAAGATAAGGATGTTATGGCTCGGAATGTAGACTAAGGAGCGGGTAGCAGGGCGGGTTGTCACAGATCGACTCTCATTGTGGATGATCAGGTTCAAACTCCTATAAGGTTATTCAAGGTAACAGTTATGGATATGGGAGAGCACTTGAAGAATGTCTTAAGTAATGATTATGATCAGCTGGATTCTCTGCCTGATTGGGACCAAGAACTGCATTCAGGTGACAGGCCAATTCAAGAAACAATAGGGGAGCACGAAGAGAGTCGGACGTTTCAAAATGATTTCTTGAAGTTTATAAGGCCTCTCACTAAACCGGTGGTAGAGGGATTCAAAATTGTTGAGTCGAAGTCTCGGAAAAAAGAACAAAGGAAAAGGAAAAGGCTATTATTGGCGAGTTATACGCTCCAAGGGGAGTGGTAATCATTCTTCTCAATGATCATTATTATCAGTTAAAACATAAGGGGTTTGGCTAACCTCAGTTTTCAACTTGAACAAGCCAACATTTGCAATATTTATTACAAGCCACATCTTGTGGCTCTTTCTGAATAGCTGACAACTTTTGATTTTATCGACAAAAGCTATTCGGAGCGTTTGGGTTTGACTTTGGTTAGTACCTCTTCTTCTCAAAGTAATCCTAAGCTTTGGGTTCTGAAGGATAATCAGGCTTCTGTTTGTAATGTTATTTCTTATTCGGAACACCAAGTTACCATTAAGGTCTCAGGTGAGTAGGGGGATTATAATTACACTTTTTATGGTTCTACTTACTATGTCAACCGTCGTGCATTGTGGGATGAGCTGGACGTTCAGTCTAGGGCTCTCTCGTGTCCTTGGCTGGTTATTGGTGAATTTAATGCTACTAGTAATTTTCGATATTTTATTGTTTCTCGCAATCGTACGGAGATTCCGACGTCTAGGGGCCAGAAGTCATGGCGATCATCGGTTGGAAAGGAAGCTTGACCGAGTTCTGGGTAATTCCAAATGGTTTGAATGCTGGAATGTAGTTAATTTCTAAGTTTTGCCTCGTGCCGTTTCTGATCATTCTGCCTTGGTAGATTCTTGCAAATTTTCTTTAGGGGATAGGCCTAAACCTTTTTTTTTTCAATCCATGTGGCTGCTGTTAACAAGAGATTGAATTTTAATAATATGCAGTGAATAATTGAGAGGTGATAAAAATGTTATAGCTGTTCTAACAATTAATTACAACCAAAAAATTAGAAAACAAAAGATTTAAAGGATTCCATGTGTTTTTTTATATCATGCCACTAACAGGAAAAATCTCCAAGTTTATTGGTTTGGATTAGTTCAAACATAAGACTCGTTCAAACATAAGATTCATTCAATAATTTTCTCCTTTAATTCAAACCTTAGACATTACTTCTAACTTTTCTTTCAGCATCTTAAATTGTTCAATCAATAGTGACTTAATAAAAATATTTGTCATTTATTTTTTGGTGCTAACATACTTTATATTGATTTTTACTATCTCAATTTTTTTACTTGGATAAAATAATATCTTATATTTAGAGGCTTTGACCTTTCTTATTGAATTGGATTCAAGGACAAAACTATATTTGACTTGTTACTACATTTGAGAACATAAGCTGATTTTTTTGTCTTCTCGAAATTCCTTCAAGATTCTCTTTAATCATATCGCTTGTACTACTATAGTTGAAGCTACGATATACTCTACTTCAGTCATTGACAAAGCTGCACATTCTTACTTCTTTGTTCTCCATGCTACAGCTACTCCTCTATAGCATAATACAAATCCAATCACACTTTTTCTACCATTTGAGTAGCCATCCCAATTACTGTTTGAATAACTTACTAAGCCTGTGTCATCGTTATTTTTGTACAAAATTCCATAATCAATGGTCCTCTGAACATATCTCTGACAAGAAATCGGAACCATATATACAATGAAAAAAATAAAATTTTTTCAATTTTCTCACAAGATCCATATGATAAATCTATTGTTCTCCAAGTTATGGATCCGAATATTCATACTTTTGAGTGTTTTGATGATGAATAACCACATAACGCAAACGAACTCTACGTCTCTACGGTATCCACACAACCGAAATGATGAGAAACGAGTGCTAGCTCTCTTAGATGATTTTTTTGTGTTCTTTTCATTTTGTGTGTTTCTCAAACACCAAAAACAAACTTGTACGCCCACACCCTAACCGCCAAGACTAGAATACTTATATATAGGCAATATTT
>JAVXUL010000015.1:2838491-2852907 GCA_035590515.1 Trichilia minutiflora | reverse complement strand
TTTACTTATAAAGAAAATAACATATAAGTAAGGAGATAGAATAAAAGATGTCAACTCACAACCTAGGGAGGGTATACACTCCCTAGTTCCCCTCGTTCTTCAGCGTCTCACGCGAATATCTCGATCTCGAATCGTCGCCTGATCACACATATAATAACATTATAAGTTACACGTTCCAACATGTCTAAGCTCGAATGCATGAAATGCACGCTAGTTTCGAATTTCTAATATACGGACCATTAAGCGACTTTACATAAAATTTCTATTATACGCAAAATCACCAAATTAATATCGTCATAGGCCCACATTATAGTTGAACTAGCTTATTACGACTTATATTCGCGATTTGACTTGCGGACCCCGTCTAATCATCAGAACAGTAACCGGAGTTACTGTTCACATTTTTTCCAAAATCTTCGAAATTATATTTCTAACTTCTTATGATTTCTATGACTCCCTTATAATCCACATTACGCATATAAACTAAAATGGGTGCGCGAAATCTATGAAAATTAACTCGGGTGAATAGTAAAACTCATGCGAATCGAAATACATAAAATTATGAAATGAACACGAAGACAAGCTAGAAGTGATGCTACGGACCTCGTGGTGTGATCGGTTTGCTCCAATTCTGCCTCTAACTCGAAAAGCCCCAAATTCAACTTCGAAACCCTAACTCCTCTTTCGCAAATCCATGCTTCTACTATCAAATTGCTGCTCTCAGTATGATAGACACAAGAAATGTAGCTTATTGACGAAGAGAAATCGAAGTTTTGACAAAATTTGACAAAAAGTTATAGAGAGAGATGAGGAGAACGTGAGAATGGAAGAAGAAGAAGAAAAGAGGAAGCCAAGCTGAAATTTCGATCCTTGGACCCCTATTTATAGAAAAAGGGCGAAATTACCATTTTACCCTTAAGTTTTCTTAAGGAGGAAGTTTCTAGAAGAGGGCAAAATCATCATTTCGCGTCGATTCGATCGAACGAATCAAAAATTCGTTCGACCAAACCACCCCCTTCGATCGAACGAATAGCATTTCGATCGACCGAATCCTTTGGCGTCAACAGTTGTCAGAGATCTTGCAAATTATCGGTCGAATGAACCCCTAATTCGGTCGAACAAATCTCAAGCCAAAATTTCGATCGAAAGAACTACCTATTCGGTTGATCGAACTTGCCAAAAATAAACTTTTTCACTTAAGTCCTTTCCGAAAGTGAAAAATGCAAAGGGGGTCCCAACGTACACTCACCTGAACTCTTTTTAATTAATATAAATGCCAAATATATCCAAAAATAGGCTAACGAATTACCGATATGCATAATGAATACAGAAACATGAATAGAAAATTTAATAAAGTTATAAATATGCCCTTAAGGTACAAACACGGGTGCCATATTTTAAGCCAAGCTTAAAATGGGTCAAATATGTAGGTTTACTCAAATTTATAGGTTTTTGAAAATTAAAGACAGTTGAAGCTTCCTTAAGCTTCTAAAGATTGTTTGGTAAGGTTTTTAATCTAATTAGCACTTTAATTTCATAAAATTTAGAAATTCAAAATCTAGGATTTACTACTCATTCGATTTATTTTAATTCAATTGTAGAAATTTATTTTAATTTGTGTCAATTAGGACGTAGAGTAGTGTAATCTGTAATTGTAATGTCGAAATACAAATTAAAAAATATATATGTATGAATGAATAGTAATATCGCATTGTGCAATTAGAATTTTTGTAAAAATTAACTAATTTTGGTAAATTTTATTAAATTTTGCTAATTGGATGGTATAACAAATAAAATTAGGCGTTTGGTTGTCCAAAATTGGCTTTAGGGATAAAAATGAGTCCGTAGGAAAACTTATCGAATTAAGTTTGAATTGTAGTGGAGTTATGAATTAGCCATGGGATTCCTTATTAAAAATCAGTTAATGAATTATGCCTTGATATTGAAAGTCGACTAGAAAAACTTGAATTAGGTTACATGAAAATTTTGTATAGTGTTTTATATTATTAATTTGAGATTAGAATTTTTATATGTGTTATTATTTGTGAAATTAGGCATGAATACAGAGAGAGAAGAGTCAACACATCATGAGAAAACGTAGGAAGTGTATACACTTTTAAAATAGTGAGTGCATTTTTTTAGCCTACTTTTATTTATTTTAAAATGTTTATTTAAAATTTAATTATTGGAATGCATTAAGACGTTAGTAACTTGATCATTATGTTTTATGTTTTATATCAAATATTGAATTATTTTATGCTTCATAAATTGTTTTGAGAAGTTTTGATGAGTTATTTGAGATTGAGATTAGGAGGAGGCGATATGTGAGTTTGATATGGATTGTTCTATGATGATTTCATATTGGTTTGATTATTATTTAAGGTTTGATAAATTGATGATTATACATACATACGCATACAATGATGATTTTATTTGGATTGAATTTGTTGAGATGATATTGGTAATGGGTCTATTTATGTGTTTGGTTTTATGATTATATAGTTAAAGAGCTATCGATAGCTACCAAGTTTTAGTAATCCGAAGGGGACCTAAGAGATATTGTTCGAATGAATAGTGCACTGATGGAGTTAATATAAGAGGGATGATGATCCCTTTTATGATTGAGTGATTATGTGAAAAATAAAGAAAAGTCTCATGGGGTATCACATGACTACTCGGGTCTAACGTCAATGGTAAACATAGTTTTTTATAAATCACATTCATATTTTATATTGATTTAAACGAACGTTTTATCTTATCTTCATCGATTTTAATTGTATGAAAACCCATTGAAAATCTCAATATTACTCTTAACCTGAGTAATTACCAAGAAAATGAGCCAATTCAATGATTTTAAATTGGTTTAAAGTCATTTTCAAAAGGAACTAAGAGATTTTTCCTTGTTTTGTATGTTATCCTAATTAGAACCCATTTTTGCTTATTAAAATAAGTTCAATTATTTTAATACAAATATTTATCTAATTATATTTATATTTTATCCACTCATAGAGTATACTGTAGTATACTCATTCTCTTACTCTTTAGTTTTAGAGTATAATGAACATGTAGAAAATAGAGTTATTAGAGTTGATGCAACTTCAAGTATAAAATCTCTATCTCAACTCGTATCAAGATTAGTAGTTCACTAGAGCCTTTTTGCTGTATTTGTGTATTTGAGTTTGATAACTACTTTTCATTGTAGAATTGAAAGTTGAAATTTTGTAATCTTCGAATGGATGATGATTGTAGACATTATTGAACTTGTTGATTTTGTTCTTGGATTGGTTGATGGATTTCACATATGATTGTGAGATGCTTGGATTATTTGTTATTAAGATTGAGTTTTTCGTGAATTGATTTTAGATTATTGATTTGAAAAGAAGAATATGTTGATTAATTTGAATGTTATTAAAAAAGTATTTTTATTTGTTTTATCATAATTATAAAAACTTTAGAGATCTTTTGTTTACTTTTTTAGGTTATAGAAGATGTATCGAGAGTTTGTGATGATTATCGTGATAAGTTTTATAGATTAGATATGACATTAATAATATAAGATCAAATATTTATATATATATATATATATAATTATTTAAAATATTAAAAATTGATATTTATAATTTAATATAAATTATATAACTTGTTGATAATATGAATTATCAAATCATTTAAAAATTATGATTTTAAAATTAAATAATTAAGTTTAAATTAGAGAGTTTAATTTAAAATTAATTTTATCATTTTATCATTAATTGATATTTATTCATTATCTTTTCTTAATAGTTAAATAATGTAATTTTTTAAATGAATATTAAATTAAATTATTAAATATTTGATTATATATATATATATATATAATTATTTTATTTTCAAAGAGATAAGGATCAAAAATTAAAATTTTTTCTCTATGATAACCTTCATTGATACTATCATCTTTCTCTTAGGAAGATGGTATAGATTATTTAAATTTTATAATTTTTAAGTGATTTTCATCAATTCTAAATTAAAGAAATGGTATGTGATATTAAGCCTAACTTTTGTCACATATATATATATATATATATTATGAATTATAGCATGAGATAATTAAATATACTTGAGAAAAAATTATTTTTATACTTTTGTAAACTTAATAATCCTTCAAAAACCCGTTGTAAAGGCAAATTGGCTGCAAAACTACTTTCATCGAAAGAATAGAAGATAAATGTACCATCACCATCATCATCAGCCCTAACCCTAGCAGTTTAAACAAAGGGTAAAATTATGGTACATTCAACGTACGGTATTTATTTCTTTTAATTTTTGAATATCACTATTTAACTCTTCATTGCAATTAAATTATTTGATGCAATTAGCAACTTTTCATCATATTTTATATAATTTAAAAATTTATAACAAAATATAATGCAAGAGATAGAAATTATAATAAAAGAATTAAAAATTATAATTGATTGCAGCCACAAAATAAAAAATAAAAAATTGAAAAACAGAGATGAAAATCATCTCTCTCTTTTTGGCTTTTTGCGTAGGGAAATAATTGTTTATGGATAAACACGTAGGACCCATTGCCCTTACCACCCCATGTGATTCCCATAACATGCAAACCCATTTATATCATGACACGTGGCAAAACTATTAGCTGTCAGTTAAGGCTGATTGATTTTACCATTTCTGTTGGACTAAACTCCAGTCCAAAAGTTTGCTCATTTGCCGATGCTGAGGGAAAAAGGAAGAAAAGTTCCAAGGGATCATTTGGTGGGCATGATACCCTACATTCCACTATACCTTATAATTTTAACTAACGATCGAAGTTATAAGAAAAGAATTGCAACAAATTTACGATACACTCACATGTATCCCTCCACTCTCATTTAATTCGCACCTCAAGCTTCACATGCACTCATCAAATTTAATAACAAAAGAAATTTTCGACACAAAGGAGGCCTAAATTTTGTTGCCCTAACCGGTGAAAGCATCTTTATAACTTTCCAGGTTGTCTTCAAAAGACACTTGGCATTCATTGACTTGCATGTTAAGAATTGATTCATCTCTTGATTGCTACATTTCAACCCATATCGATATCATAAAATTTTCTTCTTTACCATTTGGTTTTGTTTGTTTGATCTAATTTCGTTGTATAATGTAACCCTAGAATTGAACCGAAGTGTTACATCAATTATTTTGTCTTCTAATGGATCAACAGTAAAGAAGCTTTGATAAGAATAAGATAAGAGAGAAAGAGGAGAGTAAAGAAAAGCAAAACACCACCACTACTCATTAACAATGATTCACAAAGACAAACTACAATCAAAAGATCAAAATAAGGAAGAACAAAGAAGAAACCAACATCCTCTCTCACACACAAAGGAATAAAATAAGTGGGAAAATTAAAAGAAAAGCTTTTTTGGGTTGGTGGGTTCATAATAATAGTAATGATAGTTTTGGTAATTTTTCCCGTTAATTGGTGGGATTGCTGCGGAATGATCCCAAAGCTTTGATAGCAGCTGCTCTCAGAATGTATTGGTGGTATGCTGCCGCAGCTAGGGCTCCAACGAAAGGACCAACCCAGAAGATCCACTGCTCATCACCATACACAAAAAAATAAAAAAATAAAAAAAAAAATTGTTAACATCTTATAAAATTCAAGCTTAAACACACAAATTCAGTTGGGGGAACACATATTTTTGTGTACATACTTGGTCATCCCAAGCCTTTTCCCTGTTGTAGATCACTGCAGCACCAAAACTCCTGGCTGGGTTGATACCAGTTCCTGTGATGGGGATTGTAGCCAAGTGAACCATGAACACAGCAAACCCAATTGGGAGTGGAGCCAAAACCTGAACCAAATCAGGAAAAAGGACTTAAGAATGACCAAAAATGGCAACAAAACTTGAAAAAAGTGTAACAAATAAAGCAAACATACAGGGACGTGAGAGTCACGAGCGCTTCTCTTGGGGTCAGTTGCAGAGAAAACTGTGTAGACAAGCACAAAAGTACCAATAATCTCAGCACCCAAAGCAGTCCCTTTGTTGTAACCGGAAGCAACGGTGTTGGCACCACCGCCGAGAGAGTTGTACTGGTGCTTCATGAAAGCTTTCACCAACCCAACACCGCAAATTGCACCCAAACATTGAGCCACCATGTAAGCAATAGCTCTGATCAGAGAAGCCTTCCTAGCCAAAAACAGACCGAATGTCACAGCAGGGTTAATGTGACCACCTGCAACAAAAAACGACCAAACCTCATCAGTAAAAACTCTCAAAAATGGCAACTTTAGGTGTAAAGTTCACATCTTTACCAATTTCTGAACAAAAAATTAGAAAAAAAAAACACACTACACAGGTAAGCTTAAATGTTAGGGATTTTTACCAGAAATTCCAGCAGTGCAGTAAACCAAGATGAAAATCATTCCACCGAAGGCCCATGAAATCCCCAAAAGACCAACCCCATCACAAGCATTGCTCTGTTTCTTATTGCCGATAACAGTAGCAACACCGACATAAAGGAAGAGGAGAGTAGCTACAAACTCAGCTATGAGAGCTCTGTAAAAAGACCAGGTCTTGATCTCATCGAGATCGAGAAGCGGCGCGGGCGGTGGGTCGACGTAGTCTTTTCCATGGTGGGTTTGTCCCTCTTCACTCACTTCTTTCGACATCTTTCTTCTCCTAGTTTTTGTTCGGAAACAAGACTGGATTTTTGCTGCGTAGAGCACGAAATGGAGAGGAGCTTTGTTTTTTGTGGGCAAGGTGGTGTGTCTCCCCTGCTGTAAGTGTTTTAAATAGGAAAGGTGGTTAAAATTTTGGATAAGCCAAGGACATTATTGGAATAAAATAATTGCTTTTCTTCTATAATTAAATATTAATTATGTTTTGTAATAACATATTATTAATTTTTAAAAAAATTATGAAATATTTTTCATCATATACTATTTTTTTAAAATTTTTATTGTAATTTTTTATTTCTCATTATCATTATCAATTCTTTATTATGTTGTCTAAATGTTAGTTAGATTATCATCAGTTAATAATAGTAATGAACAACTTAAAATCTCAAAATAATTATAATTAAAAAATAGTTTAAAATTATAATAAAAAATATTTATACTAATAATTTTTTTTAATAAATAAAGTTTTGTATCACTATACGAATATTTATTAAACTTATAATACTATTTATATATTTAATTAAATTTTAGAAATATAAAAATCTTATATATATATATATATATATATATATATATATTTAAATAATTATATAATTTAATAAAAAATATTTAAAATATTTTCATAAAATTAAAATTTGACAAACATATATGATGTATGAATACAATAATTTAACTCTTTCCTTACTTAATTCGATTGTAAAAATTTAAAATTTTAAAAAATTCAGATATTTATTTTTAATTTAATAAATAAAATTTTTTATATATAAAAAATATATTAATTTACTATTTAACATGAATATGAAATCTAAAATCTAAAATTTAAAAATTAAAACATAAAATTTAAATTTTTTACTGCTCAACATAAACTTAAAATTTGAAATATAAATTGATTTTAAATTCATGTAATATAATAAATCATATAAAATTAACATCAAACCCTGAAGTACGTTAAAAAAAAATTGAAAATTCCAGAGCGAGAACGAGAGAATATTGCTTTTTAGCATGTGATGAGTAATCATGTTGATCTGGATTGGTTGTGGCTGTGAGCTTTACCTCTCAATCTATCATCAAACCAAAGCCATGCGACCTAAGGCCTTAGCTTAGTTAGCTACCAACGGTTATATGTTGGCTTTTTCTTTCCATCAATGGCTTTTAACTTTTTCTCGGAAAGAAAATTTTCATCTCTTTTCAACTGACCACAAACATTATTATATTGCTTTTGTCATTACCCAACACCTTACACACAATATTATCATATTAGTTCTTGGGTTATATGAATATGATATAATATATTTAAAATTTTTATATTTTTAAATTATAATTTTTAATATATTAAAATTTATAAAAAATATTTATTAATTACTATATTAAACATAAAAAAATTATTATAAATAAGTATAAAAAACTTAATAAATACTAGAAGAATACTTGTTAACAATTTTTTAAATTATCTTGTTGTAATTTTTTTATTCTATTTATTATAATTATCAACACTTTAATTATAATTTATCTTATAAAAATGACAACTTAAAGAATTGAGAATTATAATGAAAAAAATTAAAAATAATAAAAAATACAATAAAATAATAAGCCATTAATTATAAAGATCACCTAATATGATCCTTATACACGCACCTTAAGATTAAAGATAACTGTCAAATAATCTATGAGATCCTTTCTAAAAAGATACATTGGTCATGTGTTTAACTGGACATTTTGATGATAACTGAGTGTAATAATTTGTTCTGTATAAGAAAAATAATTATAAGTACATTTATTTTTTTATAATTTTTAATTTTTATCCTTTTTATTGTAATTTTTAACTTATAAAAGTTTATAAATAATTGTATTTACATTCGAAAACACCATAGACTAACCCTATTTTTTCTTTCAACTTTTTTCTTTACCGTTTGTTGTTATTTTTACCGTTTATTGTTTTACCTTTCCAATTGGTTAGAACCACTTTTCATGAGTGGATTAGTAGTTCTTGGATTCTTAACAAGAAAGAACGATTTTTGCATAATTATTAATAATTTACCGTTAAATTTATTAAAAGACGTGAACAAAATCATTGGTGATCAATGTGTTATGTTATGTCGGTTTCATAAACAATTTGGATGATTTTGATTTATTGTAATATAAAAAAATTACTTTTTTTTTTAAATTTAATTTTAAAAATATATTTAAGGTGGATTTCGATTTGAATATATAAAACTTAAATAACTAAATATGTAATAAAATTTAAGTATATTTGTATTTGTAATATTTTATTTTTAAGTTTTAAAATTTCGATATTATTCAATTCATAACTTCATTAAACTCAAGTTGAAGAATTTTCTTATTTTGGTCTCGGAATTTTCTTTTTAATTAAATATTTTTAAAAATTAACTAATTAAAATTATCAAAACCCACTAAATTTAATTTTTGTACCATTATTACTAGGTTAAAATTTTAAAATATTTTTATATAGTTTTTAAAATTTTAGAATATTGTAATAAGTTTCTTTTTTATGTTAAAAATTTAAATAATTTATGTAATACATAATGGCTAAATAAAATATAATATTAATTACAATAAATTTAATATCTCATTTTTGTACATCAATATTATTCTAAAATATTTATATTATCCTCTATAATGTTGTAATTGAATTACTAGTTTGGACTGTCTATGTAATATGTATGGTCAAATGATGAATGTTATTGATTATGTTGTTACAAATGGTAATAGCTTCATTTCAATTTTTTTTTTCTCAAAGTCAACAAATTTTATAGATATTCATTTAAAAATTAGATGAAATTTGTTGAATTTACCATTTTTAATACCCATGATCATAAAAACATAGATTAAAAATTTTGTATTAAGAACAAATTAAAATAATATCCTAACTTTACGTAATTGTAAAATCATTTAAGGATTGCATTGCAAATAAATTAGAAAGGCCACTACAAGGGCATTAATTCTCTTAATCATTACAAATAAATTAATTCTTAATTGGCACGATTATAGACAATATTAAACCATAATAGTCTTTTATTATTAATTTAAAAAAAAAGACATGTATACCTCCATAGTTTAGTCATATGTGTACTTTTTTTTTGTGTGTGTAATCCAGGTGTCCGGGCTAATTTATGCGCACCTCGACTAATCCTGGGGGAGGACTAGTACAGCATTTCATCGCTGTGGCCCTCCTCTTAAATTACAGCGCATCTCAGAAATCGAACCCCAGATCATACGCCTAATCACACAGTCCAAAACTTATCCTTACCAGTAGGGTTAACCATAAGTGGGTCATATGTGTACTTTATTTCTAACTATTTTGAAAACACATATCTTTGTTTGTTTAAAAGTTTTGATAGTTTAATTGTAAATTCGATTTTACTAATATAGAGGTAATTTGATCATTTTATTATATAAGAATATTTTCGTTATTTTCATAAAAATACATATCTGAATATAATTAATGAGTAGTCAAAACACATTAAAACTTGATGATGAATTAGAGAAATTTTAATAGATAAATGGTGGGTTATAGAAGAAGTTTCATTGTAAAATCTTCTAAACACTTAAGCTTCAGATAGTAACTAGTCTGTAGTGAAATCGAATTTTCCATTAAATATGACAAAGAGATAATCAAATAAAAAAAATTGAAGCACGAAAAAACTTCATGATAAAAGAAGAAAACAATATTAAAAATAGAGAAGGCAAAAATATGAACCATTGAAATCTTAAAGCCAAAAACAAAAGGAGACCAATCCAAGATTCCTCCCTTGGACTGTCCTCCTAGACCATCTTACCGACGTTCGTTTGAACGTCACTTTAGGCATTGATTACTGAAGAATTGATAGCATACAAATCAAATGGCTAGGGTTTATGTGATCCAAATGACCAACTTCATGCAAAATACTTAAAATCAAGTTTAAATCAAAGGGGAATCACTAGTATTTAGTGATTTGATGATGAAATTAACCTCAAAATTTTTTTTATTTGAAATCCAGTCTAAGAAAATAAAAGAAGAATTATACCGGTATAGGGAGAGTCATAAACCAAAGCCCTTAAAACAGGTTTTAAATTTTAAAAAAAAACAAAGAAGCAAAGAAAAACTTGAGAAAACGTACAACTCACGAGCTTATTTATTTGCACACTTAGATAAGAAATTTTAAATATTAGGAATCCTATTACTCCAAGTAAAATCCCAACAACGAAGACCCAAGTCCAAGGTTAAAAAATTGTGATTCATTATGTTTTTAATAATTTTTATACAAATTTATTATTAACTTGTGCTTCGTGCATATTTACGGTAAAGTCTTTATCTTCAAATCATATTGATCATATATTAGGTATTTTTTAAACTTGACTTTTCGATCTAATGACTGGTTTAACTTCCATTTAGGTCAGTCAAATTTTGACTTTGGTCTATCGAAATTGTGCTGAAAATTTTGAAAGTGATGCTAATACATACGAATGTCTATTTTTTTGAATTTGCCTATACGTAATTAATTTATTTTAATTAATTTTTTTTTTTTGTATATTTGCACTCAAGGTGTATAACCGGATGGTTCCATCCTACAAGAGACGACTACTGTTTTGCGCCTATCTTGAGTTCGATCCATCGAAAATACATTCTTTATAAGCGTTTGACCCAACCTAGGGTTTTATCTGAACTATCCCTCCCATGTGTCTGACGACTGTTTTGTAGATGTTTGGGATTCAATAAATTAGAGTTTCTCACGTATATAAAAAAAAATAATTAATTTATTTTAATTATTTTACTAATCTTGAATGTTATAAAAGCATTTATCTATCAAATGAAGATCAAAATCAAGGTTGTTGGGCTTGCTATTTATTTAATTATCACATTCTATTCAAACAAGTTTAGTTGAATAGTAATTAAAACTTCCTTTAAAAACCCAATCCACCCCTATTCAATTATTTAATTAGAATTACATAAACTATTTACTATTTTATTATTTATTTAATTATTATTTTTTAATGTAGTCAGTTTGATTTACACAATAGTTTTGCTTTTTTTTTCCTAATTTTCTGTACGTTTATGCGTAATTCTTCTATTGCCCCGTTTTTAATTACAATATGTTTTTGTTTACCAATTGAAGCTTTCTAGTAAATCTATTATTATATAATGTCAGCCCAAACTAAGTCAACACTGCATTGGGTTGGATCCTGTCTTCTTGGGCTCTACGAATATAAGCCCAAACTTAAGTCTCAATAGAAACCCAAATATTCTAGCTCATCAAAACCGGCTATTTGTTCCTTCGAAACCTCCCCCAGAACTTCATTCCCTAGCTTTGAAGTCTCGGAATGGATTAACTTCTTTTCCTTTTAAATTGTCTAAAAATAATTTTAGAATTAAAGCTAGCTATTAGAAAAGAGAAATATTAGTTGTCAAAAAGCAATTTGTTAAGTCTTCTCGTAGATGGATATTAAAATAAAGTTAGGAAGAAAGATTAACAAAAATTGAAGAAATTAAATTTTGAAAAAGATGATTTAGAGATTAAACATATTCTTCGTACATACATACATATATATAAGTCTACATTAAAAAAATAATAAGTGAATGAATAATTTACAAAAGTTTATACTAAATATCCTTAGTTTTATTATTAAAATTTTATTAAAATTATATTGTTTTGAACATTTAATTTGAGAGAAAAAGAATAAAAATTTAAAATGACATCGTTTTAATTAAAATAAATGACTCCTCTTAACATAAAATAATTCAGACATTTTAATATTAATATAAAAAAATTAATTTATAATTTATTGATATAAATAATTAAATAATAATGACAAGTTCTTTAAAAAAAAAACAGAGAGAATAATAAAAGTCGAGATATTTAAATTTTATCAAAACGGATACATTTTAATTAAAAATTTAACTCTTTAAAAAAATTATAAATTTAATCCATAATTATTTTTTAATTAATTATATTATTAGTCTGTGGAGTACATTAGAGAAAAAAGTTTGATATTGTATTTTTAATATCTATTAACATATAATGAAACTCTATCGAAACTTCTTGACATAGAATTGCTTGTTATAATTGTATCATCATCAAATGATTTTTTTAAATTTTTATATTAATATTTGACAAGTAAACATCATAAATTTACATTGTTTAAAAATCAGTCATACTCATTGAATGGAAATTGCATATAATTATATTACACTTGCAATTTAATCATGCAATAGAACTAATAACAGAAGCACCTCAACGATTCAATTTAAGCATATAATTGAATCCTTAATGAGTTTCATTTTGTTGATTTTCAATAATATATGGCTCAACGATGATGAGAATACACATGCTTTCTACAAATATCTAATACATATATATTACTTTACTTTGTAAGTAGCCTACAAACATTCTCCTCAACAACTTATAAAATTTCATATCTTGTTCTTTAAGTTTTATTTTCTTTTATTATAAATTTACCAAGTTAATAAAAGACAACGATCTTAGATTCAAAATCCAAACATTTTAAAATCATTATGATTTTTTAATTTGGATTTTAAAAATAAAATACTTTTCAAAGTCAGTTAGTTTTTTAAAACGTAATAACTGAATAGGATTTGTAAGAAATTTAGTTGTGTTTACATTATTTACTTTTTTCTTTGTTTTTATTATAGAGGAAAATTCTAACTTATACAGTTTAAATCATAAGTAGAATTAATAAAACAATGCATAACCTAATTAATAATTAGCAATACTGTATCAAAAGTGATAGAGTACTATTAAATTCAAAATCGATGTAAAAATAATTGTCCAATAAAAAGCAGATCAAATAAAAATCTTGCGGAGGTTAACTTAACAACTCATTATTAAAACCTCCCACTTAAATTATAATATTAATCCGTAACTCGAATTCAGATCTAATGTAAAATAGTTGTTCAACGACTTTTTTTTATCACTCAATCACACTATTGGTGGATTTATAAGATTAACCTGTTTTTAGCAATTGAATACAATTACAAACTTAATTCATGTTTAAATGCTATAATGGTCAAGTTTTCGTTATAATCTTTTTAAAATTTAAATTTAACCTAGGAATAAAATAAGTTTATATATAAACTTAAAATGTAGAACGTAAAATTTAAAATTTAGTTTCAAGTTCATGTTGAATAACATAAATTTCAAAATTTACTTAATATGCTTTAATATTTACGTTTCAAATCTTAAGTTTATGTATGAACAGTATTCAATGTATTAACATATTAATGTATGGTAGCCAAATCCAAAAAATTTTAAGAATTGCAGGAAAAATTGAATTAAAAAAAGAAATATTAGATTGAAGAATTGTATGATATACTCATAAGTGCGGCGATGTTACCCTCATTAAATAGGATTCTCTCTCTCAGTCACAAGTCTTCTTGACCATTTATTAGGATCGTTAGCAATTTAATACACGACTATAGCCAACCAGTCATTGCAGAGTGGTTGGTAACTATGCATTTCAAGTTCCACCGATCATTAAATTCGTTCCGCACTTGTCTATGATATTATTATGAGAGTTATTTCTGTATAAACATATAAATTTATAATTTTATATTATATCATACATGTATCTTAGAGACTGTATGAAAATTTGAACCGTAGCACAATTATTCAATGATAATAATTATTTCGTGTCACTTATTTATAAATAAAATTTATTTTTGTGTAAATCTGTATCAATTTCATAGTTCTTTAAAATATGAGTAATTAAATAAATAATTATATTCTATTAATTTAT
>JAVXUL010000015.1:2823216-2838391 GCA_035590515.1 Trichilia minutiflora | reverse complement strand
GCTCGGCCACCATGGAAGGAGGAAGAGGATGGGTGCAAAATGAAGAGGATTCATGCTTTTGAATCTTTTCTTCATCACAAAAAGAAAGCTTGCTAAGTGAGCAACCAAAGCCCCAAGGTATTCATCTTCAATTTCCCCTAATTTCCATGTATGTAGCCTAGGGTTTGTGAGTCAAAAACTTACATTTATGCATGGTACATAGAACCTTCAATCAAGTGCTTTGCATTAATACTTGATGGTTGCACTTTCAGTCTACTTTTTGATGCTTGAATCAGCCTATTCAAGGCTCCTTGCATTGCCTTATTTCTTGCTCTTGTAGCTAGCTCCTCATTGATGCTTAAAAGTTCATTTGGTCTTCTTGGTATGCTAGCTGAGTTTCATCATTTTCCCTCTCTTCAATATGATTTATCCTTAAATTTATGCCATCTGTTTTGAATTTATATGCATTGTTAATGTCCAGATGAACTACTTGAAAGGGATCATTCTTTCTTGGATGCAATTGGAAATACCTTTTTGCCCGGAATATTTCTTTCTACACATGCACTAAATCCCTTACTCTAGGTTCAAAAACAAGCCTTTTAAACCCTTTTTTGGATTGAATGGAATATTTTGTAGGCCTTCGCCATGTCACCTACTTAAATCGCACATTCTTCTTCACTATATGTAAATACACTACTTCTTTGAAGAACATATAAACTATGTAAATTGTGTCATCCATTTTAAGGTGAGTAATGAAGTGTGTCATCTTTGCAAACCTTTGTAATAATGCACTCATGATTTATCCCATTAGGCACTTCAAGGATTTATGCTCGGTGTGATTATAAAATTCCTTCTTCAATGACCTTCTCCTTTCACAAATCTTTTCTTCTTGAGCTTTTTGACTTGATGCTCACTTCTCCTAATTAATGGTAATCCGATCAGCTTCTTGGAACTTATATGAGTGAATTTATGCAAAAAAGAAATAATAACACTATAAAAAGAATCATCAAGTTTATTATTGTTAAAGAAGGCTTCTTTGCAAGGAAGTAAAAGCATAGGTTATCTGGCCATGTAGATTACCCTCACATCACTTAGTTTTTCATATGCGCTCATTATTTTTCCTTTATTTTCTTTAACACCCTTTTTCTCAACTCTTTCCATCTCAATATCACTCATTTTTTTGTTTTCACACTCTGTTACTTCTCTCAACTCGCTCAAATTCCAATTAGAGTGTTTGCCCTCACTCTCTTTTGTTTCTTAACTCATGCTCTTTTTGAATTCTCATTTAATCTTTATAGATTTATTTATGACTCAATGTCATAAGAGTAATTGACCTTTCATTCTTTTTGAATGAATAATGATTTTCAAAACCGTCATAAATCGCCCTTCATCATATTGCCACAAACTTCTCAATAATAAACGCAGGCATACATAGGTACCACATCATATAATACCTTATCTTTATATCTACCAATCAAAAATGATACTAGCACTTGTCGTTCTACTCTCACTACTTTATAATTATTCAACCATTGCAATTTGTATGATCTTGGATGTTTTATAGTAGATAAATGTAATTTTTCAACTAACTCTGTGCTAGCAACATTGGTGTAATTTTCCCTATCAATAATCATACTACACACCTTATTTTAACATGGTACCTTATATGGAATGTGTTATCTCATTATACATCATCAACGTTCTTAACTTGTGAACTTAAAGTTTCACTTGCTACACCCATCTCCTCCTCCTCAATTATGCTCAACTTCGTCATCTAATCCCTCTAAAGATGGCATGGATTTTTCTTTAGACTCTTCCTCGTCTCCAATACCCCTACTGACCACAGACTCTCCCTCGATCTTGAAATCCCTACTGCCCATAGACTCTTCCTCAGTCTCAAAGTCCCCTTTTTCTCTTATGACCTTGGTAATCTTATTACGACATTGTGATGCAATATAGCCTCTATCCAAGCATCGAAAATACTTAATATCCCTATTTGTCCCTTGGGTACTCGTAACCTTTTCCTTGTTTTCCACAATTGTAATGTGGCCTCTACCTAAACATTGAAAACACTTAATATTTTTATTCTCCCTTAAGTACTCGCAATGGTGTTCTTGCTTTTCAAATTACCTTTTCTCTTTGGTGATTTGCTCCTATGCTTTGAACCTTCTTTATTCTTTTTATCACTTTAATTCGACTTTCAATAAGATTATGATTTTGAATATTGTTCAGCCTTAAAATTGATACCTTTTCTTTTGAAATGATACTCCACGTTCATTACCATATGTATCATATCCTCTAACTCTACATAATGTTGTAACTTCAACACATTGGCTATCTTCTTATTCAACCCTTACAAAAATCATTCCATTGTGGTCTCCTTATCTTCCTCTATATTTGCCGTAGTCATGGCAATCTTCATCTAATTACGGTACTCCCAAACACTTTTAAACCCTTGCATAAGGACTTGCACCTATTGGTAAAGGTTATAATGGTAATGACTAGGTATAAACTATCTTCTAATCACTACTTTCATATCCTTTCAATAATTAATGGGTAGCTGACGCTTCCTTTATACATTAACCATAAGTTGATCTCGCCAAAGTAAAGTATGATTTATAAACTCAATAGTAGCCATCTTCACTTTTCTTCCATTGAAACAATGATGGCTCTCAAAAATTAACTTCACTCTCCTTTTCCACTCCAAATAAGCATTTAGATCATTTATACCTTTGAATGGAAGGATTTCTAACCTGATGATTTCTAAATCATAATCTTTTATCCCTATCTTTTCTTCTCTTACAATAATCCTTATTACATCGATCTCTATTAGACTTACTTGAACCTATGCTCGAGGCTAAATCATCATTAACAAAATCAGCTATAAAATCATCACTCTCAACTTTTTCCTGAGCGCCATTAATCCCATTTTGCAATTGTTTAATAGCAACACTTCATTCTTCCATTGCTGTCCTTACTTCATCAAACAATGAATTTATTTTCTCAAGTTGTTGTTAGATCACTTTGAATATAAATGACTTCTCTATTCTTCCCTTCTTCATTCCACTCTTATCTCTACTAAATGACATGATTAAACTTGCAAAACAAAGCTAGAATAAACAACCTTGCTATGCTCCCTCACATATTTCACTCAACATTCGTGTTTGCATACAAAATGATCAAGTAAACACTCACTTCTCTCTTTTGTTCTTTATACAAACTAAATCAAAACATTCGTTGTAATGAATCAATTCCCAACAAATTAGAATTTAAAGGAACGAACACAAACAAATAAATAAAGATCAAAACAATAATTAGAAAAGAGATGCTAAACATAAGGAATTATAAAAAGTGAATTTAAACACAAAATCCTTAGAGAATTTACAACAAAATATTTTCCTTATGTGATTAGATAAACCTCAATTTGGTAATTTTACTTGTTCTTTAATTTTTTTTCTTCCTGTTTTTCATCTTCTTTTTATAAATCAAATAGAATGGATGGAACTACCAAGAATAGAACAATCACGAGGTTAAATAGATTATTATTTTTTTATTTTTAATATATATAATGAATGAAAATTAGGGTTTAGTCAAGAAGAGCAAAAAAAAAAAACTAGAAAATAATATTAAGATAGACAAATATGATTTAAAACTAAACTCTGATACCAAGATGATACAAACCTCAAGGCATATAAGAAAACCCATAAAACACTAGGATTCCACAATCTTAGAAAAGCTAAATTAGATTCAAGATAAGACCTTGACTTGATACTTTGATTAATTCTTAAACCAGAGGTATATTAAACTAAAAACCTAAAAAAATAATAATCAAATAAAGAACCATAGGTATAAATTAATGAAAAAGAAGATGCTACACCCAAGAAAGAGATTCTTGAATGATAAGTCAAGTTTTAAACATCATAAGAACAAATTCTAAATAAAATAAAGAGAAAAACTTTTAATTTTACTATTTACATCCTTGTTTTTTGAAAAATCACTAAATGAAATAAAAATATACCTTTATTTAGGCAACTAATGTAATCTCTAAAATATAATGATTTTAACCCTAAGAGAATTCTATTTATTATAATTTCGAAGACATAAAGATTCCTAAGCCTAAATAAATTCTAATTACTTAAAGCTTGAAGCAGCTAATTAAATGAAAGGCTTTGGGCTTCTTTAAATAATTGTCCAATCAACTAACAACTAAATAAAATCTTAATAATAAAATTAACATAATCAAAGCCCATAACTCAGCCAATTAACTTAATTCTTGAACTTGAATTAAATTAATTAAGTTCTTTGCATCAATACTTGATGGTTTCGTTTCCAATCTACTCTTTAATGCTTGAATCAACCCATTCAAGGCTCCTTGCATTGCCTTATCTTCTGCTGTTGTGACTGACTCCTTGTTGATACTCAAAGGTTCACTTGGTCTTCTTGGTGTGCTAGCTAAGTTCTCATCAACTAAGTTACAAGACTATAGGTGTAGAAGGGGTAAAGCACCAATTTACACATGGTATTGTATGAGATAGTTAATAACAGCTAAGTTTTACTATATAAGTATGAATAATATTTATTCATACAATATCAAAGGTGTAGTTATGGGCAAAGGTATACACGAGTATATATTGAAATTCTTAAGGGTAGAGAGTAGAGACTAATGATTTGAATGAGTCAGAAAGTCAACAAGTTACTTAAAAGGGTTAAAACCAAAAATATGAAATCAAATTAGAGTTCAAATAATTAAGAATGTGGCAGAGGCTAGGACCTTGGCTTATATCTAAAAAGAATTTAGTGTAAACGCATGTGCTTTGAAAATTCATTAAAAAAATTCCTTGATCATACGAGACAAAAATCTAAAAACAGCTTTTGACGTGCAATTACTACGAATAAAAAATTTGGCACGCAAAACTAGGTCTAAACACATGACAAAAATTGTTCATTTTAGACTATAGCAAAAATCAGGAATTTTCAGTGCAGATGCACAAATTTTAAAAATTCATAGCAATTAAATATCTCAATAAAATCAAAAGATATAAAGTTTCACAAATAGTTTTTTTTTTTTTTATGTATTCTTAATATTAAATGTTTGGTGTAAAATTCTCTGTCAAACTTTGTAAAGAAACACAAGGATACATATACTTCAACAAAAATATGCAATGCATAGCTCTATCTTCTATTATGTCTAAGAGGAATCATAGTAGTCCAATATAAATACAATTTTATTACTAACATAATTACACAAAAAAAAAATGATACCTAAATAAATAATACACCTACAAAAGAAATAAATATTTATTAAAATATGAAGAGGGTGATAGAGTTTCGTCAATTTTGTCTTAAACAGAAGTTGAGATGTTATAGGATTTGTGTGAGTTTTAGATTAGGAAAGGAATGGTGATGGAAAGAATACCATGTCTATATGTAAGTCTAATTAGCCTAGAATCTATTATGATAATGAAATAAATTCTTAAAAACATTTAGGCTTCAATTACATCTCCATGAATGAAATGTCCAAGCTTAGGGGATTTTAATTTCCGACTTTCCTTTAATGGTAGGTTCATAGTTATGGAAAGCAATAACACCCCTCTTTATATAGATTAAAATTCAAAATTTAAAATCATAGAATCTTCGTACTTTTGAGAAGTAATATCCTAATTTATGAAAGAATTTTAATTTTTAATTTTTTATAAAACAATGAATATTACAGTAATTCTAACTAGACAATTCAAGTTGGGGTAAATTGGGTTTTCAAAATAACCTCTATCTAATGTTCAACTAAACTTGTCCATACTCCCATTTTAACTGAGTTAAAATTTTTCATTAAATTTGTTTACCCAACCTAAAAGCTGCGCAAATACAATGAAGAAACTTCATACTATTTTTTAGATCCTTAATGGGATAAATTCTCACTCTAACAAAAAACATGTTCTCTTTGAATATTTCTCAAGCGTTTCTAAAGAAATTTAGAAGATTACAACTCAATCTTAGTATAATAACCTCTCAGCAAGGCTAAAACTACAAGTTAAAAGCTCAAAAATCTTTTATTTTAATTTACGATTGATAGATAAACGCTTTTAGAGCTTTCAAGATTAGTAAAATAAATGAAATAACTTACGTACTTACAGTCAAATCAAATCATAGTTGTTTAAAGATGTTTAGAAGCACTTTCAAATTTGTAGTACAACTTCCATTAACTTAAGTTAAACTTTGATTGACATAAATGCAAGTTAAATTGATCATTGAATCGAAAAATCAAACTAAAAATATGAACACAAAAGTTGGATTTGAAATTCGATCCTCTAATATTTGTAAATCTATATTTAATACATTTCTATCTCAAGTTTGGTTTGAAAATTTTATTTATTGCTGCAAAATTCAATTGAACGAATTTGGACTCCAATTTCAAAAAATTTTAATTTTACGTTCCTATTCTCCTAAATTTTTGAAAGGATTATATATTTTTTCTTAAAGAAGTCATGAGAAACTATTTTTTACAAATCAAATTTGCTTATTTTGAAACACAAGAAAAAGATCAAATTTGTGAAAAATTATTTTAATATTTTTATGAAATTTTTTTTTGAAGTATACTTAAATGCTACGTTATTCTAAATGATTTATTACATAAAAATAGATTTTCAAAATTGAGCTAAGTTTCATTGACTTCTTTCATTCCTCTTAAATGCATTATTTGACCAATTTATTTTGGCTTGAGTTCTACAAATCTAAAAAAATATGTATTTGAACTTCTTTTTCATATTTTTTCAGAGAGTAAAAGAAAAGTTAAACACCACCATTATTTATTAACAATGATTGAGAGAGACAAACTACAATCAAAAGTAAAAATAGAAAAGTTATAAATAAAAGTAGAAGTAAGAAGAAATCAACATCCTCTCGTAAACACAGGAAAAGTAAGAGAGTTTTTAAAGGGACTTTTGGTTGGTGGGTTTCATAATAATAGTCATAATTGTTTGTGCCAATTTTCCCTTTAGGTGGTTGGGTTGCTGCGGAATGATGCCAAGGCTTTGATAGCAGCTGCTCTCAGAATGTAGTGGTGGTATACTGCTGCAGCTAGGGCTCCAACAAAAGGACCAACCCAGAAGATCCACTGCTAATGACCATACACACAAAAAAGATAAAATTTAAAAAAAAAAATGCCATGTTAACATCTTATAAAATCCAAGCTTAAACACAAATTTAGTTATGGAAACAGAAATTTTTGTGTACATACTTGGTCATCCCAAGCTTTTTCCCCCTTGTAGTAGATCATTGCAGCACCAAAACTCCTAGCTGGGTTTATACCAGTTCCAGTGATGGGGATTGTAGCCAAGTGAACTATGAACACGGCAAACCCAATTGGGAGTGGAGCCAAAACCTGAAGCAGAACAAGAAAAAAAGAGTTAAGCATGGCCAAAAAGACAATAACACTTGAAAAAAATGTAACAAATGTAGCAACATACAGGGATGTGAGAGTCGCGAGCTTTTCTTTTGGGGTCAGTTGCAGAGAAAACTGTGTAGACAAGCACAAAAGTACCAATAATCTCAGCACCTAAAGCTGCTCTTTTGCTGTAGCCGGCAGCAACAGTGTTAACAGCGCCGCCGAGAGAGTTGTACTCGTGCTTCATGAAAGATTTCACCAACCCAACACCACAAATGGCACCCACACATTGAGCCATCATGTAAAAAACAGCTCTGATCAGGGAAACCTTCCTGGCCAAAAATAGACCGAATGTCACCGCAGGGTTAATGTGACCACCTGAAACAAACAAATGAAAATAAAAACATCATCAAAAACACTCAAAAATAGAAAAAACCTGCATAGATAAGCTTAAATCTTAGGGTTTTTTTACCAGAAATGCCGGCAGTGCAGTAAACAAGGACGAAAATCGTTCCACCGAGAGCCCATGCAATACCCAAAAGACCAACCCCATTACAAGCTTCGCTCTGTTTCTTATGGCCGATAATAGTAGCAACACCGATGTAGAGGAAGAGCAAAGTAGCCATAAACTCAGCTATGAGAGCTCTGTGAAAGGACCAGGTCATTAGCTCGCCGAAATCGAGAAACGGAGTCGGCGGTGGGTCTACGTAGTCCTTTCGAAGGTGGGTTTGCCCATCTACACTCACTTCTTTCGACATGTTTTTCCTCCTTCCAAAATAATACTGGAGTTTGTAATATTAGTTATAGCGAGTACTTCCCTGCATTAAGGAATTGAAAAAGACCGAGAAGCCAAAATGCCAAATTTTGTTACAGCAGGGATCTTATTTCAATCAATTGGTCATAAACTATCATCTGTCACCGGGCATTATTGTAAATTTGTAATTGAACAACATGGTAATCTAACAGAGTTGAAAGTGTTGATGGATAGATAAGGTATCCGGATTAACCAATGGTATTTTATCATGTTATTCCATCCATCCATGGGTAGTCTAGTTGACAGGGCGAATTTGAGATTATTTGGTTAAGCCCATGGTTTTTAGTTCGGTTTTCTTAGATATGTCTGCGATTTAAGAGGAGACCATAACGGTAGGATATTGCGCTAACTCCTCCCGAGAGTTAGTCGAGATGCACCTAAACTGATTCGGACAACTTGATTAAAAAAAAATTATCATGTTATAAGTTGGGTATAACAAAATTTTAAGTTAATATGAATACGGTTGATTTAATAATTGTGGATCTCTTAATATCGCATAATTTTATATTTTAATAATAACAAAATATATTAATCAACTCAATAAAGAAAAGAATTCAAAAATTAATGTTAAAGTTAAAAGTTGAAGAATCAAGCTACAAGTAGGGATGGAAAAAATACCTGGAACCAGCCCATATCAAAAAAACAATTTAATGATTTAGACTCAAAAGTATTTGGATTGAAATTAAAATATGTATACGATTTGAGAAAATCCTGATCCACATGTAATTGGGGCCGAATCCGAATCCGATCTTTGCTTTATTTTTCTACAGAATTCATTTGTAGATTGCATGTTTCTGATTCTTGATTCTTCGATTGTTCTTGAATTTTAGTTTTCTGCTACAAAAGCAATCGATTCTTATCTCTTTATTTTATTTGCATCATCTTAGAATCAAGTGTATATTTTTTAATTTGGTAAAGCTTAAAAGTAATTCTCCTTTTGAGTTGAAAATTTTTAATTCTCTTTTTGTGTTAAAAGTTTTTCAACGACTAAAATATAAAGTTTTGAAGAATATCAAAAAAGAAACCAAAATACAAACTTTTCAAATCTGCCAAAACATGGACTAAAATACAAAGGTTTTCAAAATTATCTTGCAAAGCGGTCAACCGAATTGTTGCTGAATTTTATGTTAGAACACTTGCAATTTTCGATCAATTGAAATAGTCTAGATGGTTGATCAAATGCCCGCAGATTTTGAATTTAACGGTTATTTTCTGTTAGTTTTTGATCTTAAGTATAAAATTTATTTTGTAACGACCTTGTATGTTTTCTTTGATATCCGAAAGGTCAAAAATATTTTTGAGTTTACAAATTATAAAAATTATCAATCCAAAATACTTTGCACTTATCCTTTGTAAAATATCTCTTATAAGAGAAATATTTTAAGGTGTAATCTTTTTTTTCTCACATTTGACTTGTAAAGAAGTGAAAGAGATGGGTCTTTCACTTGGGCTTTGATATTATGAGTGATTGGAGAGAATCACTAGTAAGAGTTTGGAAGAGAGCCAAAAATCTTCTTTGTGTGAGTTTGAGTAATTTGGTGAGAATCAACTATAAAAGTTTGGAGGAGAGCTTAGAAATTTTGGCTCCTTTGTGTGAGATTAAGTGATTTGGTGAGAATTAATTGCAAAGGATTGGAGAGGTGAAACACCCAGTTTTTTAATTAGGATATTTTAATTATTTTATAATTCAAGGATATTTTTATCAATTTTATTATATACATGTTCGAATAAAATTTACGAGTAGGTGACACAATATTGGGGATTAATATTTGAGTGGAGAGAATTTAGATAAAAAAATGGTTAAGTTTGGGAGAGGTTCTATTTTAGACTTTGTCAAACACTTGAGTTTTAAAGAGAATTTCATGTAAATTGATGTTTACAATTGGCTAATGAATTTCAAATACTTAAAGAAGATAAAGAGACGATCGTATGAAAAGAAACTAGAGTAAAAATAAACTTCAGATAAACATAGAAACAACACCAAAAATAGAGAAAGATAGGAACTGAAATGGAGAAAAATAAGGCATAGAAACCCCAAGGGAAATTGGCCTTGGAGGAACCCTCAAGATTGGTGTCGATCATAGCATGGAAAATCCTTCCCCTTTTATAATAGTGTCAGTTGTGTACTAAGGCCTACGAAATATCATTCTTACCTCTTCTAGAATTTTCTTTTCTTTTTTAACCTCAATGACATTTTAGTAATTTATCTAGGCATTATAAATAGGAGACCAATGATCCTTCCCCTCATTTCTTCCCTCTCCATCATTCTTTCTCCCTTGAAGTTCTTCCTTCTAACACCATGCAACCTCTTTCTTCTCTCAATTTCTTTGAAAATTCAAAGATTTATTCTAAAATTTTCACTCAAAAAAAAATAAAAAAAAAAACATCTTGTATACTCTACGAGCATTATTTTGTTGAATTGACCAAGAAATCATCTCCAATGGAAATTAGGGTTTACACCCAATTTAGGATTTTTCTAAATTAGAAAAAATAAGCTTCCTAAAGCTTCTAGCAATCCATTGTTAAGGATTTTCACCCAATTCAAGTGTTAATTTCATATTTGAATTGAATTTACAAATTAAGGTTTACTATTGATTTAAAAATTTCAGAAATTAAGATTAATTTTAATAAATTGACTTAAATTATATCATTTAGAATATAGAATGAATAAACTCGATGTTGAATTGTATGAAAATAGAAAGTTTTTTGATAAGGCTATAATGGATGTGCATTGAAAACACTAATTAAGTTTGGATTATGAATAAATATTGTTATATGAATTACTATGGGATTTCATTGTTAAAAATTAGTTAAATAGTCAAAAAAATGAATTACGTCTCAATAATTAAATGTGGACAAGGAAAAACCTAGGTTAAGGTTCATATAGATACATATAGGTCGTATTAATATTATTTAGGATATAAGAATTAATTTAATTATCGGAGTATGTGTGAATTAGGCATCGAACACTCGAGAAAGAATCCCTCTTGAAGTGAGGAATTATATAGAGTGCATGCTCTCTTTTAGTATGAGTGAACTCCATTTATTTTTTTATCATTTTAAAAATATTTTAAAAATGAAACTTATGTTTTCATTTGAATTAAGAAATAGATGTAAATTATTTTTAAAGTTGTAAATGATGGCCTGTGAAATATATAACATTGTAAGAGGCCCTAAGGGCCAAGTTTTATTTGAATTGATAAACGATAATCCACGCTTTTCTTAATTTTGTATACTGGTGCTTTATAAATGATCATTCGATTTTATAATATCCATGACATGTATGAATTGATTTGGATCTGATGATGATTATCATATGGGTGATATAGCCAGTGGGTTAGGATTGTATAATAGATTGTAGTTACTGTATTGTAGCTTAGGTGGACCTAAGAAGGGGTATTCTAGGTGATTAGACTAAGTGAAAATCTATGGCAAACCTAGGTAGAGGTTGTTTAGGTGACTAGATCTAGATCATAGGTAAAGTGGATATAAGAGAGAAGGTTAGTATCGGTGTGATATAAAGTTAGCTTATTGTAAATTTAAACTGATTTAAGTGAATTTTCATATATATATATATATATATATGATTATGTATTTCCACTGGTCTATATTTTTTAAGTATTTCATACAGCTTTGATATGTATTTTATTGAGTTATGAATGTAATGAAATTATTGATAATTTATATTATTTTGAAATTTATATTGAAAATGCTTTGAAATGATTTTGGTACGAGAAATGAGGATTTATGAAGAATGGAATTAGTTAGTTGAGTTTATTTGGATTTGGGTATGTATATTTAAGATATGGTTTTGTATTGGATACAAATAAGTTGTGATATTACTTAACAAGTACCATCAATGTGTTACAAGTTTTTGAGGTATGTTTTGAATATTAGAATGTATTTTAATAGTATATAATGATTATCACGTGTGAATCTCACGAGCAGAAACTAACAATTAAATTGGTATTAGAGCTTTTACTTTAAAAGGATTTTTAAAACTATTTTAAATGTTTTAAAATCTTTTTATATGCTTTTTAAATGATTTTGAAACTTTTTCAATGAACTATAAGTGAGTTGAATCCTAGGATAACTTATCATTTATAGAACGTATAGAACTAAACTTCTAATTTTCTATATAGATCAAAATGTTTCCAAGATCTAGTAACGAAAGAGGTAGACCCCATAGAGAGATTGTTCTCGAAGATGAGTAAGATGCTTCCTCGTATATACCTCAATTTGATCCCTAAGAACTGCAAGTACCCCTTTTGTTGCTATACCCATAATCGTAAGTAGGGATACTTCCTCTTGTGATACCAGAGGTATGGACAACTTATATGGCATACTGAAATGCTCAAAACTTCATCCAACAGCAAAAAAAATTGAGAACTCCACCATACCCTTATCTATACCCATATCCTTATCCATTCCTGACGGCTGCTCCAACTCTAACAGTAGTTGAACCTTCTAGACTAGTTCCACAACTCTCCAAGCTTATTAAAGAGATCAAAAAGCTTGGGAGTACACTATATAGTGATATTACAAATACTATGTTAGCAAATCGGTGGTTAAAGCAAGTTAAGAAAGATTTAGAAGATATAAGGCTTGAAGATGAGGTTAAATTAAAGGTGGTTACTCGACTGCTTGAGGAAAGTGTAACCACTTAGTGGAAAAATGGTCAGGCAAGGTCAATGATACCATTGACTTATAATGATTTTTTTACAAGAATTCAAAGATCAAAATTATACTCCTTTTCATTGTAATAAGAAGAAACAGAAATTTATGAGATTAAAGTAGTTGGATAAGACAATAACTAAATATGAGACCCAGTTGAGAGAGTTAGTAAAATTCGTGTCAGAATTTGCCAACGAGCATAGCCTATACATCAAATTTAAGAAGGTTGAATTTTAAAAGAAGAAAGAAGAAGTCATTTTCAGGCAATCAAGGGTATAGAAGATGATCTAGATGGCTTTGAGAGCTAAGAAATTAGTGAAGGAAAGTAAGTCATAAGGAACATTCTAAAAAGGAAAGGATTTGATTGTGCAGATTGAGCAATTATCTCAAAAGAGTTGCAATAGTAGCTCTTCTAGTGGCATATTAGTCACCAACCCAGTTAGTAATTCTTCCTTCTCTTTACAAAACCCAAAACCTTCTAAGTTAGGATCATCAGCTCAAAAGTCAGTTCAGAGCTCCAAATAGAGCCAAAAAATAATCAAATGTATAAATTATAAGTATCATAGTGGCCAATGCTATCAGCTACTTGTGTGTTTCTACTATATACAAACAAGTCATATAAAGAAGTTTTGCCATACACTAAGCAAAATAGAGAAAAGTAGTTAGCCTACGCCAAGTTAGTATCTTATTAACTCTCAATAACAGCCAATGGCACAAATGATGATTTCAGTTAGTAAGAAATTTGGAGTAGCTAGTTCTTCCATAATATAAAAGGGTACTTAAAGGGCACAGGATCGAGTGAAGACAAATATGCTCACCCTTAATCAAGAAAAGGCTTAGGCTAATCCTAATGTAGTAACAAGTACCTTTACTCTCTTAAATTAAACTACATATATTTTAATTTATCCTAATTTCTATAAGTTTTATGATAGTAATACATTTGCATTTTTACATATGTAGATTTGTTACCCTTAGGTGTAGGATCAGTAGTCCATATGCCTCTAGGACAGAAATTACTAAAAAAATCTTTCTATAGATAATGTGAAATTATTGTGAGTGGAATAGAATTGGAAGCATTTCATAGTGAAACAAATATTTAGTTTGGGAAGTTATCCAAACATTTTGCCATAAATAAATTATTAGAAGAATTGTCCAGAGATAAAGTAAAGATGTTAATCATGACGAGAAATGACCGGTCATATACTTCCTATAAGTCAGAAATAATGTAGAGGAATTAAGAATAGAATTGTTAATACTATTATGACAGTAACATCAATATAACTAACGTGTATCTAAAATTTCTTTTCTTCTTCTTAAATTCCCATCATATCAATATTAGTATACAAATGTGTGACAAAGTTTAAGAAGTTTAAAAAAAAAAGGAAAACACTATGTTTTGGATTTAGGTGGCCATGAAAAAGGAGATATGTAAGAATGAAAAGTGTACACAAGTTTACAACAAAGTTTCAGAGTATGTTACTGGGCACATCTCGATACGAATGTCAGTATAACAAGTCTTTAGATGTTAGTGTAGACTAAGGTGGAGATCAGAATTGAAGTTATGAGAAATGAGGAAATGATAAACAATGACCCCAACTATCTTAGCTTCCTGAACCACCTATTGGCTTCCGCCACATCTGTAGTGCCCCCAAAAGGCACACTTCCCAACTGTCGCACTTCCTTAAGCAACCTAGACAATTTTGGAGCTGAACCGAATGCTTCAGTAGCTTGAGCATTCCAGTAGGTCATTAAATCCATCCACTACTCTGGAGTCATATTTGGAGGCATTCCCATACCCGGTTGCTGATACTGCGACGGAGGAGGTTCGTGCTATTCTTCAGGTTCTGGCTGAGGCATATACGACGTAGCCTCTTCGTCAAAATCAGGCACTACCTCCCTTCGAGGTCTACCTCGACTTCGCCTAGGTTTCGAAGACATAACTACAAAAGAACATGGAAGTTTAACAATACACACTTAACATGGTGGTGATGCTTGACTCGACTGACCTAGTCCAGTGGATTTTCAAAAACAATAAAATCAAATGCAATATTCAAATCATTTCATAAAAACAAGTTTGGGTGTTCTCAAAACCGTTTTCGAATCAAAAGCTCTGATACCAACTTTTCTGTCACACCCTAAACCGTGGGGCCCACCTATGATAGATGCCACAGACCTTCAGGGTGCACTCAAACACACAGAATACCCCCTGTAGGCCTATAAGGCATTCACAAAAATCCTGATTTTCAAAATACTTCCAATAATCAATCAATCTAACACCCAAACTCCGAATGTACATATATATGATCATAAGCACTTCAAAATATATT
>JAVXUL010000015.1:2786204-2807033 GCA_035590515.1 Trichilia minutiflora | reverse complement strand
ATATTGAGGTCATCCGAACTTGGGGCACCAGAGTGGTTGGATTAACTCTGCTTATTATTGGTGCTATGGGTATTAAGGAAGCTACAGAAGTCCCTACTCCTTGTGTCGCCCTAGAAAACGGTGAGGGTGATGTTAATGTCTACGAGGCACTTGAAAATCCTGCAGTCGGAAAAAAGAAGTTTGGTTTCGCTACATTTGCCACTGGCATTGTTCACGGGCTACAACCAGATGCGCTGATGATGGTCTTGCCAGCACTTGCTTTGCCTTCTCGCTGGGCAGGTGCTGCATTTCTCTTCATGTTCTTAGTTGGCACTGTAGTTGCAATGGGATGCTATACAGTATTTATAGGTTCATGTAGTCAGGCTTTAAAGGATAGAGTGCCCAGAATTACTGAGAAACTCACTTGGGCATCTTCTCTCGTGGCAATTGCTCTCGGATTTGCTATTCTCATCAGCCAATTTTTTGGATATAGCTTGTACTGATTGATCCATCTGACTTGCATATCAAGATTCACATTTTGCAAGCTTCTCTTTAGCATTAGAAAGAGCTTAGAAAGGATTATTCACATTTATTTACAACAAGTGTGCATTTCTGCAGCATCTTGTTTGGGTAAGAATCATCTTCAGATATCTTATTTTGGTTTTGAAGGTTTTGAATTGTAATGTTATGCTCTTTGAGAAGTCTATGTAACTCTTTAATTATAGAATTTGGTTTTCTATAATTGCAAAGCAAGTTTTTGATTGCTCGATCTTGGTGTTCATTTGGTAATATGGTATGATGGCTTTTAAGGCATTATTGTAGAATGAAAGCTTTAAATATAAAATATAAAATATAAAATATAAAATATAGATGTAAAATTTTGTAATCAATGTTATTATTTTTTTTTTTAACTTATTCACTTATTTTTTAATGAAAATTTAATATTTTAACTTCCAACTTATGGTTATAAAACTAGTATGGTCAGAACAACTCAATATTGAATATCCTTAATTGTGTTGTGAGATAACATATATGAAATAAGAAATTATTGAGAAAAGCGAACCAGAGACTACCCAGAAAGGGGGAAAATAACAAATCGATGAAAATCCAGAAAAGAACATTATCAATAATTGTTGAGTTGTCATTATGCAAAATGCCTGAAGTTACATCAAACAAGAAGAAAACCCCTAGTTCTTTTCAACAAAAAAGATAAGAAAACCCCCAGTTACCAAAGTATGCACAAAGCCTTTTGAGAAGAGAAACAAATTAATTGAATATAATTCAGTAATTCCATCTGCCATTCGAAACATATGGGCTTCAACACCAAATAATAGGCACTCAAGGATAGCTACTTAGAGATTGTTCCAAGATTAAAAAGGTAGATGAATACTAAGGCTTTTGCTTTTTCTCAATGTCGTAAAGCACACATACATCTGCTGCTGTCTTCATCTGAAAACATTAAATAAATTTCGAACCAGTCAAGATAACAAAATAGTCAACTGTGACGAACAAGATTGGACAATTCTCTCTAAATCACTTAAAACAGATGGTTTGCTTACGGGCGAAGAAGTTTGCTCCCTGCAAGAATCTGATTCTATTTCTTTATACAGCCATACTTAAATTAAAATATAAACAGTCATTCCATATCATAATTCACAAATACTAATCCATCCAACTATATTATACATATAGCAGATGGGGTTCATATTGCCTTATTGCAAAGAGCATTAGTTCAACCACTTACTGTCTGTCCCCTACTAGAAATTGGGCCCACCAATCAGATAAACAGAGTCCCTAACCATATACCCAGTGAATTCACTCACCTCACCACATTTTTTCTATAATCTTTGATCAATTACCAATACCAGGAAAAAGTAAATAAATTAAACCAAGCGAAGGTGTAAAAATG
Organism: Trichilia minutiflora; assembly: GCA_035590515.1. Classification (NCBI taxonomy): domain Eukaryota; kingdom Viridiplantae; phylum Streptophyta; class Magnoliopsida; order Sapindales; family Meliaceae; genus Trichilia; species Trichilia minutiflora. The sequence goes on along the minus strand of JAVXUL010000015.1, from coordinate 2,805,145 downwards.
GCATCTTGAGCATATACATTGATCAACTTCAGGGATTCACAATGCCATAGTTTCAATTTTACCATACAGAACGAAGCATCATTCATTCGTTGAAACAGATATTTGTAATGGTAAAAAAACTTTTGGATACATACGTTAGATTCTATCAGAGTTGAGTCCAAGTGGTTTTTACCTGTATAACATTGACCAATTGCTTGATTGCCCATCCAAATAAACTCACAAGAAGTAAAAAGGAAATAAGTGAACCCTGTTTCACAGAACTCACAACAACCTGAAAGAAGAAATAATTTGGATGCATAAACACAAGAAAAATCTCCACAAACTAAGACTACTAATGAAATACAGATTTACCTCGACCAGATTTTCATTCTGACTCTTTGCAATAAGAAATAGCCAAATAGGATCAAGTAAAGAACCTACAGGGTCGGAATAGCTAGATCAAGAAACAAGTACCAATAGCATTTAAAAATTATCGATAAGGAAAATGACACCCAAGCTCCAAATTACCTCACATGCCACGCAACAGTAACCCATAAACATTCGTTTCCCGTAGTAAGCCTTGAAAAGCCAATTTGTGCTGTCTTTTACATCTTTATGATTAGTTTTGCCTGACAAGAAGGTACTGCAACAAAGATGCAGAAGGGAAGGTACATTTCCGAACAAAAGAAACACTTATTCAGCAAAAAACATCTAAATTTATCCAGAAAGTTCAAGTTACCTGTACATCTGCAGCCAATGGCTACAGATATCTAGTGCAAGTAGTGATACAAAAACCAAGCCAGGCCTGCAGAAAAATCCTATCAAATCGCTCTGTTATGCCAGTATTTTAAGAACTTATATTAAAAGTCTAAATCTTACAAACTCTTACCTATACACTTGGGAGAGTATTACCAGTAGACAAGCTGTGCTAATCCTAAGATTCAAAACATTATTAATAAAGGTAGGTACAAAGGCAAAACCACATAATTCAAACTTTAACAAGTTTCCATAATGATTAACAAGAAGAAGAAAGGATGCATCTAAAATACCTATCTGTTACCATGTCCAATACAGCACCAAAAGTTGAAACTGAAACAAGGAGAAGATAAATAAATGTCAACTATTGGTTATTGCCAGTTACCAAATCCGGCTCTTCAAAAAATGAAACCGCTCATTGTATAATAAAACCTTAGGAGCAATATACAACCTGATGGTCAAATGGAATACAGAAAACTGGGAAAAGAATTTCAGGAACATGTTAACTTTCAATACAGAAAAAGGCTTCAATCTAGTAATATGGCTCAAATCTTTTAAGGCATGCCGCTAGCAATTAGCATTGTACTGAGTTTTCTAGGTGAAAAATGGTGTAACTTCTGAAACATACAATGATGAAATTCAAATACAAGTCACTAAATCAAAATAACAAAAACAAAATGATTATCATTCAATGTTGCAAAACATAAGACAATAGCCCCATCCTGCAACTTAAACATAGGTATGGCCCTAGATGAATTAAGAAATGAAAAAGGATGATCTAGGAAAACATAATTTCTGAACAAAGACTAGAATTTTAGATCATAAATATTAGGAATTAGCCCAATAACTATCGGGTGCAAGGTACCCATTTAATTTGTTTCAAATAAATTAATAGAATTCCATATTCACACCAACGGTATAAACTCGAAACACATACATTTAGCAGCTCAATTAGCTTCAATCCTTGAAATGACAAGCTGGAATTAAGACATGAAACTAGATTACTACATACCTTGATTGAATTTCCGAGCACACCAGCCATCTACAGCATCACATACAAAGCTGAAACCAAATAGCAAACAGATTACATTCTTAACGCTACAACATCATAACCCACAACGAAACCCGAACGAATTTCTAACATAGAATTCTCACCTGATAAAGTAAAGAACCGAGAAAAGCCTTTTGTCAGAGAAACATATAGCAAAGGCAAAGCAATTCAAGAGAACTCTTGCATAGCCTAACATTCACATCAAATCAATAAAACCAGCAATCGTATTACACCGATTAAACGAAAAGGCCACACGTTTACTTATCAAAATGACTTCTTTTTAAGTAATCAATGAAGTAAAAAATTAAAATAAAAACCCACCAATTATATTTGGAATGTAAAAGTATACAGATAATTTTCCTACTCTTGGTTTTGTCTTCTTTGAAGTCTTCCCCATTGAAGCCGCTGATAAACTTCCACAATTCCTGGATAATACAGATTTATAACAATAACTAACTGAAACATGAGTTCCAAAAATGTCTTGTCTTGGTTAAAAAGATCCCGCGCCATATCAGATGAGACCCAGAAAACCGGTAGAGTCAAAACCTAATGTGGTGGGATCTGTAAGAGAAATGAAACTCAAATCAAAACCCAAATCAAGAAATAAACCTGGTATTGATAAAGAACAGAAGAATCTTGGAAGAGCATTCCTTTTCCTTCTTTAAACTTCACACGATTCTGCGTTCCCTTCGGGGAATTTTTTAGTTTAATCATGTTTTAATTATATCATTAAACAAAGCTATAAAGTAAATCACTTGGCTGTAACAAACGAGATGCTCTGAGGTTTTGTTAATATTTAGTTTTTGAATAATCTGAACCGACGTGACTATCCGTAGGATAGGGAATTAGTGATAAAGTATGGGATTAAAATAAATATTATAAAATATATATTTTCAAAAGAAATAGGAAAGAAAATTTATAATTATTTTTTATAATAATTATAAAAGAAATAATTCTATTTTTTTTCAAGAAATGTATCGAAAGTATACGATTGGTATGATAAATTGCATGATAAACTAATGGATTTAACTTTTCGGATAATATTTGATTATATATGTTATAATAATATAATAATTTTTATTTAATAATTGTTAAAAAAGTAATAATTTTTTTTAAAATATAAAAAATTATATTTGTATCTCCCTCTAACTAGCCTAATTGATATGCAAGCCCAAGCCCATCGCCAAAGGAGACGTACGTAGGCCTTATTTTATCCGACACTCAGACTAGGGTGGACAAAAATCCGGGGGGATATCGCCCCATTCGTATTCGGATTCGGATTAAAAAGGTGATTACGATATTAGTATAAATATTCAATTTTTATATCGTGTGAAAACAATATTTTAAATTTAAATATAAATATTCATAAAAATATATATTAATTCAAAATAAATAACAACAAATGTGCAAATATGGTATTTCAATATAGAGCAAAAAAACAAATGTGAAAATAATTATAATTAAATACTTTACATTATACATTAAAACTAAATATTGTACGTTACAAAAAGATAATAGAATATACAAATTTTCATGCAACATCATCATCAAATTTTATTTAAACGTAAATAAAAAATTTTTATAATTAAAAAAATATTCATAAAAAATAAATCAAACTAATAATAATCTAATAAATAATATTTATTATATTTATAATAAATTTATACACTTACAAATATATTACAAAATACTAACTATCATGAGCAAAATTTTATTTTAATATTTAAGATTAAACTTTAATATTTTTTGTTGTTATTTTTTAAAAATTTACAGTATTAAATAAGATTAACCTAATTAATTATTTATACATAATATTAAAAATTATAAATAATTATTTTAATTTATATTTAAATAAAAATATTTTATTATAATTTAATAATACAATTTTAATTAAATTTTTTTGTAAATTACCTCTAAATTATATTCGTTCTATGTTATATGTGGATCTTTCTTAAGTTTTATTATATTTATATTTTAATCAAATAAGATGCAAATTAAAAATATTTAATGATATTTTTGTGATCCTTAACTGAATCCAATCAGATTCAAGATAAGTTTATCCTCGCATCTGTATTGTTAATAACGGATAAACTTGAATCTGAAACGAAACACTTATACACTAGCGATTGTGATCTTCATATGATGCTAAAACGTCGTCGTATCAATGGAGAAGCTCTCCATTTGTCTTAAACCGGGGATTTGTTGGGTCCAAAATCCCAATCAACATCATCCGTATCCTTCTCGTGATCATCATCCATCTTTAAAGGGAATTTATCACTTATCTTTACTAAAATTTAATTTTTTATTATTTAAATATTATTATTTACCTCTCTTAAAATTTACATTTCTTCAAACCACTCAAATAAAAAAAAAATCTCCATAAAATTATAGAAAATAACTTAATTGCCCTCAACAATCATCAATTATTACTCCAAAAATTCAAAAAATTATTATTTAATTAAATATCTCTTTAATAATCATCACTTATAACTTATTTATACTAAATTTATATTTAATAATATTCAAATAATTTAAAATAAATTTTATTATTTTTACTTAATTTTTCTAAATATATGCTAGAAGAATGTATTAGTATAACTTATTAATTTTTGATATATTCTCAAACATGTTAAAATTTTAAATAATAAAAATATTATTTTATTTCCAATTATAAGTTGGTCATGCATATAATCGATATCACTACTATATTATAATATCTTGAATATTATATATTAATTTAAAATATAATATTTTTATCATATATTTTATCTTATTTCTTTTTCATGACAATAAGTATATAAATACAATTATGTTGCAATATGAATATAACAAAATTTTATAATTTTTTAACCTCTTATACCACTCTAAAATAATTTCAGAAATATATTTATTTTATAGGTGATAAATTAATTAATTTTTAAAGAAAAATAAAAATAATTTTATAATTTTATTAAGGAAACTTGAAGGAATACAAACCTCAAGGGAAGTATGACATAATATTTAAGAAAATAATATTTTAGTGATAAAACTTTAAACTTTAGGGGCGGTTAGTGATAAATCCCATATTTAAATCGGTAGGAACGATAGCCATCACACCTTTTTTTTTTTAATTTTTGATTCGCTTCTAAATTAAAAATGTTATGGTTTTATAAATACATATATAATTGTAATATAAATAGATTAATTATTTTATTTTATAAATACATATATAATTTTAATGTAAATAGAATAATAATTTTATATGATTGAATAATTTTATGATAATAGTGACATGGTGTCATCATCAATTAAAAAAAACTAAGATACAAAATTAGTGCTTTATATTAACTTTTTCTAATGGAAATTAAATAATTTAAATTACTGTTAAATTATTTAAAATCTGCATTTTAAAAATGGGTCACTCACAAAAGATAATAATAAAAAAATATTTTTTTAAAAAATATAATTATACTTAAAAGTATTAACATGTTCTTCTCACAATTAAGGATGATAATTTGGGTCACGATACGATTATTTGATACGAATTTAATATAATTAAACGGATTCGAGTTTGAAAAGTTTGACACGAATAATAATCGAATCGTATTTGTGTAATACAAATAATAATCATGTCGAATTAAGATTTGACATTCTAAATTTGTTTATTCGTTTAAAATACGATTAAAATATAATTAGTAAAATGAATAATTATGTTGAATAAATAATTATTTAATATACTAATTTTATTTATTTATATTTGATATTTAAATAAATAATTAATTAAATAGATTAAATTTTATATTAATTAATTAAATAAATTGAATAGATTATATCGAATTAATAATTCAATCGTATCGTGTTATATCATCTATTTAAAAATAAATGACACGATTATTAAACGGATAATATAATTAATAAATATATTATAATCGAATGGATGCAAAAAAATATTATAAATTTATTAACACAACACGAATATGATATATATATTCAAATTAACACGCTCACTCACAATAATATATGTAGTAAATTTATTGTATGGCCCATGGAGATAATGATCGTCATGTTTTAGTAAAAAAAAAATTAAAAAATAATGTCTTTAATGTGTTTTGTAAATTGTAACAGTGAGTGTAAGAATTATCAATAATAAAATTGTTATTATTTGAAATAAAAATAATTTCTTTACATTGTTATAAGTAAAACTCATATTGAATTTATGGTAAAAACCCTCTTCCATTATATGGTCAACTAAAGAATTGTCATCATAATTAATAAGAAATCTAAATTAAAAAAAGAAAGAATATAAAATCAAATGAGAGATTTTCAAACTTTAATTTTCATATATAATCAACAAATTTCTTGAAATTTAAAGTTTGAGCATTTGGTAAATTGTGGTGGTCCAAAGTTTTTCATAATTTTGCCTAAAAAGAACACAAGAGAAAAAGGACTAAAAAGGAAAATAGTGGTAAATTAAATGAATCAATGGGTTGGCAAATACATGAATGAATGTAAAAAATAATTTTTTTAAGGCATTTAATGAAGGTCCGGTTGTTTTCTGCTCAAATTTGTTTGAGAGAATCAAGAAAATTTGTAAATTATCAGAGAAAAAAAGGGGGAAAAAAATGAAAAATTCAGTCTCCCCACGAATTTTCTCTTAGCCTTCCTCTTTACTCTTCCTAGTCTTGGGAAGAACAGAGTTCTTAATAATAATGGAAGATGTGTGAATTCTGACATTTTGTTTTTAAAAATCTTCCTATTTCATCAGTCTCTCTCACTCCTGTGTTCACTGTTAAAATTCTGCGACAACCTAAATTATTGGCAACAAAAAAAAAATCACAATCAAATTGGTTGAAATCTGGAACAGAGAAAAAAGAAAAAGAACACCATGCCGTTTACGTTTTCTGTTCATTAGATTCATTATTTTTGCTTGTTTGAAGTAACAAAGAACCTACAAGAGCCTAAAAAGAAAAGAAAATTTAAAATCTAAAATCTAATAATAACATGGATTGATGCTAACTGGGTTCTATTCATTTTCTTGGAAAATCTTTCACTTTCCTAGAAAATTAAGGCCTCTATACTGGCCTTCTTTGGTGTTAAACAAACGGGACAGGAATCAAGAAAAGCTTCACAGGTTTTGCATGAACAAAGATGCCTACAAGGAAGGAACAAAACGCACGAATTCCTAGCGTGGCAGCCTTTGCAAATCATCAAAATATTTCTAGTTCTCTGTTTTTCTTCTTCTGTTGCTGTTTCTGCTGCTTTATTTTCACCAAAACCAATACCAATTGTTCTGTTTTTTTCTTCCTCTGGTTCTTCTTCGTCGACATCACAGCAAGATTCTGCATCTTCTGCCCCATTGTTGAAGCAACAAGAAACGTTATCTTTCAGTTGTTCTAATGTGTTGTTCAAAGAGAAAACCATTGCTTCGTTATCCTGTGCTATTCTCTGCCACGCTTGACTTTCCATCTCCAATTTCTTTAACAAAATCTCTAATTCCATTGCTCTGTTTGTTGCTATAGCAATCTCTTCATCTTTCTGTTTCAATAAAGTTGAAGCTTTCAGCTCTACTTTCTTTACAATCATTTCAAGTTGTTGCTTCCTTTGCTCTTGCAGTAACAATCTCAATCTCTCATTCTGTTTCCAAAAAACAAAAATAGAAATAAAAAATAAAAACTTTGAATAGAAAATAATTCAAAAACAATGTCTTAATATATTCTTGAGTTCTAACCTGTGATCTGATATAGTGATCAATCTCTTGTCTTTGCTTCTCGGCTTCAAGAGCTAAACTTCGAGAAAACGGCATTGATACACCAAAACTTTCGTTGTTGTTGTTGAAAGTCGAAACAAAACCAGTACTATCAATCTTATCAAAACACAAACTTCGCTTTTGTTGATTTTGTAACTGCTGTCTCATGTTTTGTTGCTCTTGTTGTTGCTGTTGCTTTTGTTGCACATTAAAACAAAACTGATTAAAATAATCACCACCACCATTCTCCATCATCAAATTTTGAGAACCAACACCAACTGGAATCCCAAATCCAAACCCTAACCCAATATTGTTCTCTGAATAGAACTGAGCTTGTATTGCCATTGATAGCCAATCCAACCAAAACCAAAATCCAAAAACCAAACCAAACCAAACCCTTTTGATCTTCTAATGTCTAAACCTCAACAAAAACACAAAAAACACCAGATGGATCTTCTTGATCAACTCTAAAAGCCTTCAAAAACTTCCCTTTTCTCTCCTCAGTTTTACTCTGTTTTCTGTGGTCGCTTGTTCTACAATGCCGTGAGATTAGGAACATATAAAAACAACTAAAGGTCGGGGGATATGTGTTTATATTTATATGGGAGGTGGTGACGTTGAGGTATCATTAAAATAATATATAATAAAACAGTTCTTTTTTTCTTTCTTTTTTTCTCTCTCCACCTTTAATTATGGGGTTGTCTCTGTTTTTTCCCTCTCTGATTTATCGGCTGAGAGTATTAAAAGAGAAAGAGAAGATGTATGGAAGCAGTAAGCAAAGCAACAACGTACACATGCAGATTTTGTGACTAAACTATCGGGTCAGAGATATCAGAGGCGTTGGGTTTGTTTTTTGTTTTTGATTTTGTTTTTTCTGTTTTTATTTCTTCACAACCCCCCCTCCCTCTAAAAGAAATTCAATTCCAAGTGGGTATAAGGGTAAAAAGAGAAAATAAATGAGAATCAGTCAGTTCTTATTTCAGAAAATTAATAAAGAGAAAGTGGGGAGAGAACCAGAGATTTGTCAATTTGGTCATTTGGAAAGCCTGAAGAATAGGACTTTTATAGATTTTTTTTTTATATAATTTTCTAAATAAAAATTATAATTATTAAAATTTTATGTTCTATCATATTCATGTTTTGGGGAAAACAAATATTTAAAAGATAAATTTTACTAATTTTACTGAGTTAACGTATTTATTTTTACTAATTTTAGTACTTAATATAATAATTAATAATAAATTTTAATACATTAAAAAATATAACTTATTAAATACAGAAATTTTAACAAATACATTACGAATACTCGTTCTGGGTAATAAAACTCTTCAAATATAGCTTAAATAACCTAATAAATACAGTCTCGATTATTAAGCAATCCTAAGTTAGGGGGGTTAACTAGTTAAATACTTCATAGATTAATTAGGATTAAGTTGGCCAATTTGACCTAGAATTAGTTTAGTTTAGTTTAGTTTGTTTATGATTTAAAATGGTTTGAAATTGAATCCGAAATTGTTTTTTAATTTATATTTAAAAGAAAACACTCCAATAGAATATAATGCTCTTTTTAGAATTCTTTGTAATTTTATTGGAAAATAAAATATAATTTATCGAAGATTAGATATATAATGTTACCTCATATAGTAATCTCAATTTATTTAGGGATAAAAATACAATAATTTTTAGAATAATCTACAATTTTATCATGGGATTTAATTTACAATAAAATTAGTTGTTTTTTTTTTTCACTTTTTACTATGAAGCTTGTTCTTATTCGGGTAAAACTAAATAAATTCTAACTTTTATAAGTAATAGAGTTGATTCTTATCTAATAATTAATTACCACAAGAGGAAGAAGAATCATAATTAATTAAAAATTATTGCTTTGTTTTGACACCGTTAGTTAAATTAATAATTCCAATTAATTGCGTTAGTCCTTAAAGAGCCACTAAGATACAGTCAATGTGCACTACAAATTAAATTACTTCCAACATATTAAATAAATTATTTATTTTTATTTGACTAGCTATTTAATTACAATTCAAAGTCTTTATATTTTATTTTTTAATTATACCCAACATCAAATGATCAATCATACCTTTAATTAAACATAATTAATTGTTATTGCTTATAGCACAAAACGATAATGGTGCTTGTGTGTCACCTCTAATATCTAATTGATCTCTTTTAATTAATGGGCAAAATATAGACAAGTGTATCTCTCTTAAAGCAATTGAATAAAAAGGATATATCGAATAAAAATAACTACATGCAATAATGATATAAAATTTCGACTCTAATTTATTTATATAAAAATTTATATTTTATCTCTTAATTAGCATACCCTAAAATTCCTTAGCCTAAATTGTGACATGTTTGAATATTAATATTTGATGAAACCCAACTCTTAATTTCTCTTGACTTATCATTCCTTCTTTGATCGTCTAAATGCATGATTATGATTTCATCAATTATAGGGTCAAAAAAATCAAACGCGTTTCTTCCATTTTCTTTTGAATCTCAATCTTATACACATACCCACCAAAATGGAACAAGAAAAGGTCTTTCCATTTTTTCTATCACCATAAGTAATCATGATCAACACGTACAATTACTAACAAGTCCGATATTTCGACTACAAACAGCCAAACATATATATGTCATTCATCAATTAATTAGAACTTTGTTCTATCTTTTTCTCAACTTACTTACTCTCATAAAATTAAAGTTATAATCTAATTAGTTAACATTCTCTATCAATCATTCTCATTAAAGTTGGCGTTACATCTTGGTTATAAAATGTTTGGTAGAAAAAAGAAAAAGTCTAATGTGAATACGGTGTTTTTCATGCTCGAATAAAGGGATAAATAATGATATTTAATATAATAATTTAAAATCTATTAATGATTGAAAAAGAAAGGTAGTATTATGAAACATGTGTATTTCGTTGTAATTTATAATTTTTTAGTTGTAATTTTAAAGTTATAGAGAAAATTAAAAAATATATATAATAAAAATTTCAAAAAAATAAAATAACACATGTATAGGTGTCGTAATATGATCATTAAACCAAATAGGTAAAGTGTTCGTTCAATTCAATGATTCTATATATAGACTAATTTTTTTGGACACTACCCCACATGATTAATTATGTCATATGGATAATCAAATTAGAGACAAGGGCAACAAAACTTTCTAAAATCTATTCATCTCCTTGTCTTTTTTTTGTAATTATTTTTTTTAATCCCTTATGAATCGTTGATTATATTTGTTCAAACTTTGTTGGGCATGAGATATGAAACTTCTAAATCTTATCTAGAAAAGTATCAATCTAATAAATAAGAATAATATGTCGTTTGTGGCCTGGCTAGGGGTAGCCAACCCATGCAATTTATGTATAATAATGCTATAAACCAATAAACAAACAAGAAGTCTACCAAATCAATTCAAGTAAATCAAATCCATCCCCCACTTTGCAGGGTTGAAAATTGAAATCGAATTTTGATTTGGATCCTAAATCACGGAAATTTGTCCTTGTCATCTGGGATATTCTAGGGTCCGCAATTGCAAAGAAAGTCCAAGAATAAAAGGAAAAATAAAAAACAATATTAATACATTGCATCTTCATTTTCATTTCCTAGGTCTTTTTCTTTCAATTCTTCCACAAAATTTAACACTAATGAATAAATAATAGTGAAAAAAATAGAAAAGGGTCACCATCTTTTGTTGAAAATGAACATGGGTTTCTTTGTTTTGGTTATAAAAGGGAAGGGGGAAGGAAGAAGCATGGGCAGGCAACAGGGAAAGCAAAAATCGATAGGCTAGCAATATCTAGCAACACGTATGGTAGTGGGGGGGCTGTGACCCCATGTGCCGCCCACCAACTATGACTCAATGAGCCATCTTCTCTGCTTCTGAAATACTGAAATTCAATGGTGCTAACCATGTGATTGCAAGAAGTACTTCTGAAAACATTAATAAAAGCAATGCATACATACAAACACCTCTTCTCTCTCTCTCTCTCTCTCTCTCTCTATTTTTTTTCTTAAGATTTCACACACCACAGATTTTATTTTATTTTGATTATTGTTAGATTAATGAAGTTCGTCACGAGTTAATAAATTCTCTGTAATAATTATTTTTCAATTGCTTGAAATCATAAAAAAAAGTTAATAATAATACCGATTTTTTGATATTAAAACTTTAATACTTAAATCATATTTAAGATTTTTAAAAAATATATTTAATTAAAAAAAATGTATAAATACCGATACAAAATAAATACATCATTTACTAATTAATGTGTCTAACCCTTTTACAATAAAAGAGTGTTGATATTTATAATGATCAACTATAAGTCCATCCAAACCTTTTATATTTGATCATCTAAAAATGAAAAATTAGCATTTATAATATATTGATATTAAATAATAAGTTGCGTAATTATTATATGTAATTTAAGTTAACATAATTTTTATCTTTTTCGTAACTTGTATAATACTAAATCTTAAATATAATATAAGACCTTACTATTATTTTGAGATTGACATGTAATCTTTCTTACCACTCCCATTTTTAAATTAGAATTTGCTTGAGTTAGAAGTCTATCTTTTTTAATTCAGTACTCTATTGAGATGGGGTTACCTCTATTAATATTAAAATTCTTGAATCACTTATAAAATTTGTTTTTAGCATAGATGTCGATTGCGCGCTCCGGATACTGAGGGTACGGTTGCAAAATTGACAAAAACTTACCAAAACAGTTTCTTCAATTTTTACCCCAACGCTATCAATGATTAAACAAAGATGAGAAAGGCGATGGTGTTGGTCATTGTAGTTTTGTTGTTTGTGTGATGTGCAAAAATCCAAAGCCCATTCGTACACATATTCTCGTATTTGGTGCAAAAAAGCACTTCTCTCTCTCTCTCTCTCTCTCTCTCTCTCTTTCTTTGCAACTTCCCAACAACTTCTCATTGTTCTTATGCTTTTGGGAAAGTCATATAAATGCTGGGTCTTACTTCCCCATTAAATAACACATCCCTTCAGAAACCCTAATAAAGTTTTTCATGTTCCCTGGACGGTGTGGTTAAAAAGGAAAAGATATCACGGAGTTTTTCCAAGTTTTCCCTTTTCCCTTTCACTTTTTTTCCCATGTTAGCTAGTTATAGTGATTTTTACCCTAATTTATCATTGATTGTTGCGCGTATATACAATGGAAAAGTTATCTCAAGTTTGTTTCATTCACATTTATGTAGGTAAATTTTGACAAATATACAATATATGACATAATTTTTTTGAACTATTACGTAGAATTAATCTTAGAAGAGTCATTATCGTTAAAAGGGTAATGGAGAAAAATGAATTTACAGTCAAAATAACCATGTGCTTGTCTCCCACAATTAAGCAATTTCTGAATTACCCCAGATGAATTAATTAAGCAATTAATATTAATCAATAATGTACACTGAATTGAAAAATAAAAAAACTGTCCAAAAACTATGTTTTTATCTCTATCGTTATAATTGTAAAGGTGGCTATAGCTAAGCTAATATATTTAACTATGTTACAAATCAAATCACATCATGCAGTATGTGAAACTTAATTTTATTCAACGATTTCATAGAATTAATCTTATATGAGTCGTTAGTGAAAAAGGAGGTGTAAACAGATGAATTTTACAGTCAAAATAAGCATGTGTTAACTAGAAAAAAAATGTTCAAAGGGTGTGGTTAATTAATTAATTAACCCTACAATTAAGCACTTTCTGAAGTCTGAACTACCCCAGATGAGTTAATTAAGCAATTAATATTAATAAATAATTAATTCGGTCTCTGTTGTACACTGAATTGAAAATTAAAAACCGTCCAAGGACTTTGTTTTATCTCGATCGTTGTGATTAATAATAATAATTAATTACAGACATGTAAAGGTGGCTATAGCTTAGCTAGTATTTAATTATGATTACAAACCAAATCATATATATCTTCTTTGAAGTTTGAGCTAACACTGTTTTAACCTAATTCTTTGAAAAAACCGTGTAATGCAAACAGCTGACCAAATTGGCAAATTCAACGAATTCTAATTAATAATTAACAGACACAAAGTTTAATTATCAACTTTGGTGTTCTACGATTATATCATTACAAGTAAGCTAGAGATTTCTACAACCCAGATGAAACATTAAAATTTTTGAGAGACAAGTTTAATAAAGTATTTAGTTATAATACATTACAGCCAACATAAATAATATAGCATTAAAATTTAGTGTTTAATATAAAAATAATTATTATAAATCATTATCATTTAAATTCAGATATTTAAATTTATTTAAAATTTAAAATATTTGATAAAAACTCAAATATTACTACATTGATTGTTCTAAGTAAAGTGTTTTGAAATCATGCATGCACGTGAAGACTTTGATAGGAACGACACAAGAGGTAACGGGGGAACTTGGAAGTTTATTGTGAGATCATCAATGCAAATTAATAAAATCTTGTCGACTAACGTGGAAGAATGATCGGTCCAAATTCTGTAAAAAGAAATTCAATTGAATTAATGACCCAACAATAAATAATAAATAAATAGAAAAAGGACTCTTCATTTATTAAAAAAATATAAAATTAAATATATAAAACAATTTTATAATGATTAAAATTACTTATATAAAGATTTATAAAAAATATGTATATTAAATTAATGAATTTTTATTAAAATTTACAAATTAAACTATCAAATAATGATTTTTATGAATATTTTAAAGAATAATAAAATTAAAATTTATATTTGATTAAATTATAAAAAATTCACATGTCTTTTGTCTATAACCGAAAAAATAAATATTTATGATGGCGAATAAATTTCTTGAGTTGAATTTCATGTAAATGTCTCGACAAATTCAAGACGAATCCAATAGCTTCGGTGGTGCCACTGCCACTGCCACCTGAAAAGCATCCATTGCCCATATGGGTGATGGTGGGTGGTCATGAAGTCACGACAACGCACCCTTATTCGTGAATTCTCGATAGGATCGAAATTAGTTTCATCAGTTTCTTTCTTCCAGGCAGGTTTAACGGACCAGAAAAGGTCAAGTCTTTTTTTAATTGATGAGATCATCGTTCAGAAGTGCCTTTGGTTTTATGTATAAAAGAAGCAGAAGTTGATCTGTATTTATTAATTTTATAATAAAATAAAATAATTTATTATTTTTATAATGAAAAACACACCATCACTTAGGATACAAGTTATAATAATTATTTGAGATTTTTATCATTACTCAATTTATAAATTTAAATAAAAATAAAGATAATTTAGTATATTTAACTTTTAAAATAATTATAATTAAGTAATATTATAATAATTATAGTAGACAAATAGATTAACTAATTATCAAAACTAATAAAATTTTTAACAATTTAAAAAAATTAACTATTTTTAATAATTATTCTGTATGTATAATTAAAATATCTTTGTAATTCTTATGTAAATATAATTCAAATTTTAAACTACATCTGTCTTAACTATATATATGAAAATTTGACTAAAAAAAATTGTATAAATTCAATACATAAAAGTTTAAAATTTATATTTAAATTTAAATAACCCCGTGACTTAATCCAGTGATAAGGATCTGAACTATTGAACTTCAAGAATATTACTTTGTTGAAGTGTTAAGGGAACCAGATCAAAAATTTTATCTGAATCGTCCCTCCAAATATGACGACAAACTAATTCACATGATATCTACCCCCAATTTGATAGATTAAAATTTTTTATTTATATAAAAAAAAATGAATTTTGATTTTAATTTTAATTTTGCAATCTAATGCAAAAGTCCATTGAATGTTAATACAACTTTATGACATGGCAAATTAAATCACTTTGTGCCAATTCAAGAACATGATATAAATAGGACATAACAAGAATCAAAAATATCAATGGAGACAATGGAAAAAAAAGGGATAAAACCCTTTTGAAAAATGAAATCAAAGACACTCTTATGACTCATAGTAACATCACAATTATAATTGTCCATGGATTTGTCCTACCTTCCTTGTGAAATGGGTTTGGCAGCATATTTTGCGCCTTGCATTGCGAGGTAATTCCTATAACTTCTAATTATAATATCAAATCACAAACCATCAAAAATTATAGTATTCTCTTTTAAATATTATTAGTTCTCACGATTGATGGTGATGATGATGATGATGACAAATTATTAAATAATAATAATAATTAAAATATTATATGTACACAATCTTTTTTTACATTGCTTATTGCTTTACAAATATATTAAAACTATATTTTTTTATTCATATATAATATCAAATATTACCCATCAAAATGAATTTTAATTCACCATATTTATTATTGTATTATTTCTCACGATTGATGATTTCCTATAAATAAATTTTTATTAATTAATGTTGTGACCCGTTGCTCCCATTCAATATGTCAGGTGATTTCACATTCTTCTACGTATAAATTGCAAACCACACACGCAAGTAATGTGAAGAAAACGTGCTTTTGGTTTATGAATTAATGGGGTAACAAACGACAGGAGGAACAAGAAGAAGAAGAAGACATATGACTTTCTTTGCTTTCATTATTTTCAAATGCTTTTGAGTGTTTTCTCTGCTTCTTCCCATGCAACTTTGACTATATATAAAAGCACTTTGGACCATACATTTTTCTTTCTTTTAATTTGAATATGGGCATTGAGATCACTGCATCTATCTTACAAGCTTTTCTATGGTTATGTTTTCTAATTTTTGACTTAGAATTTGGATAGGATTGGTACGTGTGTTGTTTTTGAGGAAGTCTATTTCTTTCTTTATGCCTTTTTGACACTTAAATATATGTGCTTCCCCGATGAATATACATCCATTAATTAATGCACAAGGGATACGTTGTATTGAAGATGCGAAGTTGGTTAGCTATTGACATCAAGTAGTGAAAGAAAATAAATGTTTATATAAAGATTGGATCATAGTCAGTAATTTCTCAATGAATCTAGAAGTTCAATGGGTCTAGGATAAGACCAAAGATTTTGAATATTGGTCTTAATTAACAAGGAAGTTAAGAATTTGAAGGATCATGTGTAACGATGATCATCTCTTTCGTTTGTATGATTCACTTTCTGTATAATTTTTTTAAAAAGAAAAGGCAAATTAATGTTATATTATAGTAGGTATATTTGAATCCAATTTTTCTAATGTTCGAAAAATATTTCAATACATGTGATTAAAATTATTTTTTATTAGATTTATTAACATAATTTGTTATAATATAAACAAATTTCTATTGTGTGGATTAAGATTAAAATTTAGATGTATAAAATTTTTTAAAAATTTCCTCTTCTTCTATTTTTATTTTATTAACGAATAAGTCATTAACTTTATTTGTTTATATTTCATTTTTAGGTAAAGTTAAAAAAAAAAAATAATACACTCATGGATATACTTGATTCTTTTTATGTTGGATTTTTTGTGTGGGCTTACATTAAATCGTTACTATGATTTTATTAAAAACGGGTTAATGTCATAGTCATTGAGGAAAGTGGACCCAATTAAGTGATCTAAAGTAAATTGGGCTTAACGTATATAATGGGCTAGTTTTGGCAGTCAGTGTAGGCCGTGGGTTATGTTGAAGCCTTTGATGGGGAGGCCCAACAAAGACCCAATTAGGGTTAGGCTAGGTCCCCTCTCTAGCTCTATATAAGGAAAAGTTTGGGTTTCTAAAACCCTAACCTGCCTCTTCCCATTGAGTAGGCTGCCATAGAGAATAGAGAATAGAGAGGAAGACCTAACCTGTGGAACGCTGCAAATTGCATCAAAACGCTGCATCGAATGGCCAAAAGAGGTACGCATTCTAATTAAATAATTGTATTCTATATTCGTATATGTGAGATCTTGGTTAATATGGGAATGTAAAATTCCAACAAGTGGTATCAGAGCCAAAGCATATACGGTTTAGAATCAATTATAAAATTGTTTAAATGCTTGTTTTCTCCTAAAATCGCATGAATTTTTGGCCATATATTTTATGTTGATTTTATTATAATATGCGATTAAAAGTTTAGGGCTTTTATTCTTCATGTTATGAGCTTCGTAACGATATATTATACGCCCTCTAATTCATTATGTACGCGAAGTAATTAAGGATTAAAGATTCGGAATTCACAAACCCTAATTTTTTGAGATTCGAAATTCTTCGCATTATTTT
Source organism: Trichilia minutiflora (assembly GCA_035590515.1). NCBI lineage: Eukaryota > Viridiplantae > Streptophyta > Magnoliopsida > Sapindales > Meliaceae > Trichilia > Trichilia minutiflora. The sequence continues at coordinate 2,787,410 of JAVXUL010000015.1, read as the reverse complement.
ATGTTAATTTTTGATGATTCATGATGAATTGAAGTATGGGTCTTATTCCTCTCTGTATAAGCTTCGTTTTGGTATATTACTCGTGGCATGATTGATTATATATTGTGCGTAATTAAAGATTGAAATTTCTAGGGTTATTTTCAAGTCCGAAATTTATTTCTTAAATTTAGATAATTTAACATCAGATTTTGAGTAAATTAAGGCCATAATCAGATTCAGAACATCTGAAAACATAGGAATAGGCTTTTGAATCACCTAAATCGGACGAAAAACGAAGATTTTAGGGCGAAAATACGAAATGGAGAAATTCGGATCGCATCCGGGTCAAAACGACCCGATTTTCAGTCAAACGGGTCGGATCCAACCCGCCGGAGGAAGAAGGCGCCGCGCGTGGATTACACGCGCCATGGCGCGTGCGATGCACTCTCGGGAACCTGCGTCGGTCGCGTGGGAGACACGCTCCACAGCGTGTGCAATGCACGCGCTTCGGGTCAAATGTGGTTGTGGACCGGGCTCACGGGTCCGGGTTCGGGTTGGAACTGGAGCGGGTCAACGGATCCGCGGAGCAGGTAAACCGGGTCAACTGACTCGTTACGGCGATGATCACGCGCGTAGTAGCGCGTGCAGTACACTCACGAACCAGAAATTTTGCTGGAGCGTGCCGGCGCGTGTGGGCGCGTGCATGGCCGGATTTCGACGATTTTTCCGTCGACGGACTCGTCTTCTGTTGTCCTAATTTGTGGTGTTTTTTTTTATTTTATTTTTGGATACCAGAAATTAATTAATTAAGGATTTTTCTATTATTAGAAAAATAAAATTTAAAGTTTTAATGGAAATTTAAATTTAAAATAATTTTAGTGATTGATAATTACCAAAGTAATAAAAATTACTAAAATTTATAAAGAAAATTTATTTTTCCTAATTGTTATAAGGACAATTGTTGTGATAAGGTGTTGTTTTTGTGTATTTTTATGATACATACGGTTTAGTATCATATTCGGTATAAAATCACATAATTAATTATTACAAATTTTCCTTAATTTTTTAAACAAAATTTTAATTATGATTTTTCGTGATTGTTATCACCAAAGTGATGTGATCATTAAAAATCTAAGACTAATTAAAATTGATGGAAAATGATTTTGATATTAAGAAATAAATTATGTGATTTATGATTAAATGAGACAATTATTAAAATTCATAAGG
>JAVXUL010000015.1:2774863-2786104 GCA_035590515.1 Trichilia minutiflora | reverse complement strand
CCCCCCATTTCAGTTTCAGAGTAAGCGATAGGTTGAGCTTTGGTACTGGTGGTGATCGCTCCAGAATTTGAAGGCTCAGGTATAGTCATGTCGACTCACCCTGTAGAGTCCTTAGTCCACTGGTGGTCATTTATGCTTTTCTTTTATTTATGAGATTTTATAAGTGACAAACAGATTTGTAATAAATATTTGAAATTTATTTTGGGATGAATTGATCCCCACATATTTTATTTGAACATGTACTTTTATTGATTATAATGTACATGTATATTGAATTGTTTGTGGTTCCTTGTTTTGACTCAAAGTTTGGATGATTGGTTGGTTTGATTTGGAAGTGTTGTGTGAAATGTTTGTGAAAACAAGATTTATAAATGCCTTATAAGTCTACATGTTGTATTCTGTGTGATTGAGTATACCTTGAAGGTTTGTGATGACTATCATAGATAAGATCCACGAGTTGGGGTGTGACATAATATATATTATTTATCACAAAATAATTTTATTGAACTATTTTGAGATAATTTGAAAAAATTTTAAGAAACTTTATTTAAATTTTAAATTTTGGAAAACTTTTTTTAAAATATTAAACTTTTAATAAAATTACTAATTTATATGTTATTAATCCTAAATAATAAAAATACTTAAATACATCCTCCTACTAACTTTACATTAAAAAAAATTATTAAAAAAAATTATTTTCGCTATAATTTAGTGATGGTGGATTAAATTTGAAATGTATGATTTGAATATACGTAAATTCGATTTTAATCAATCATTTATGATTTAAATAGAATGTTTGGATAATAGTATATTTAATTATTATCTCTTCAAATATTAATCGAATAAGACTCAATAATCAAGACAAAACTTGTATATTCCTGTCGTTCAAAAAAAATTATATAAAAAATTATAAATTATAAATAATAATAATAATAATTAGAAAATTACAAAATTCAAATATTTAAAAATTTAATTGATCAAACACTAATCTATTATTGTATTATTTTGCGTAAAGTTATGTTTGTTTTACTGAAATATCTATTAATTTTGAACATATCACTTAATTAATTTGAAAAAAGAGTTTATATTTTTAATAATAATATTATAGTATAAAATTGCATGATCAACTAATGGATAATTTATTACGTGTAAATAGACAAAAAAATCTATTAAAGAATCTGAAATTATAATAATATAATTATTTTTTTAATTTTTATAATATTTATTAAAAAATATAATTCTAATTTTATATATATATATATATATATAAAATTAATTTTGTATCTTCTCCTAGCTATCGGAATTGAAATGCGAGCCAATGCCCATCCCCAAAGGCCAAAGGAGACGTACGTAGGCCTTATCTTATCCCACAACCGAAACCATTCTGGTTCAGGATAAGATTATCCTCACCTGGGTATTATCAAGTACGGGTAAAACGGAATCTGAATCCAAACACTATCTACACGTATAATGATTCTTATACGTTACTGAAACGTCGTCGTATTAGTCGGGAAAGCTTTCCAATTGTCCCGGAATTTGTTGGGTCCAAAAGCCCAATCAACAGTCAAATTTCCACGTCATCGCTATCGCCATCATCCTCGTGATCATCATCCATCTTTAAAGGGAGTGTATCACTTATTAGTTATTTCCCCTGAGGTTTAGGATTTTCTCACTTAAATAACATTGTTTTGAAAATTATTATACACCTCCCTTATTATTTGCATTCATTCAATTCAAACCCTCAATAAAATCATAGAAAATAAATTATTTACTTTCAAAAATTTATCAATTATTATTATAAAAATTCAAAAAGTTATAACTTAACTAATATTTTTTTAATAATCATAACTTATATTTTTCAAATTTTATAAATAATAATATTTAAATAAATTTTATTATTTTCATTTAACTTTTTATAATAATATGTGCCACAATTAGAATGTACTAGTATAAATAATTATTTTTCTAATATAATCTCAAACATATTAAGAATATAAAAATTAAAATTTTTAAACAATAAAAATATTATTTTATTTTCAATTATAAGTGGGTTATTTATATAATCACTAACAATACTATATTATAAAATCTTCAATATTATGTATTAATTTAAAATATAAGATTTTTCATTATATGCTTTATCTTATTTTTCTTCATAACAATAAGAATGAAAATACAAAAAAATTACTTATAAGTTTATTATAATAAAAAATTCACAAATAAGTTTATTATATGAGTAGTAATTGTTAAATTGATAAATTTTTGTCGATAAATAATTAATTTTTTGTTGAAGGAGTTTGAGAGAATAAAAATTCAAATGGAGGTAAATGACAATATTTTAAACAAATACTATTTAAGTGATAAAATATTAAAAATCAGGGAGCTAGTGATAAATTCCCATCTTTAAACTATCATCCTTGAAGTCTGGTGATCAAAGGAGGATACGGTAATAGTACTTTTATATAGGACATTTCTTTTATTTTATTTTTAAAATTTTTTGATTCGGTTCTAAATTAAATATGTTATAATTTTAAATTTTGGTAATTTCTGGTGGTCCTAAGCTTTTCATAACATTGCCTAAAAAGAACACGAGAAAAGGGGCTAAAAAGGAAAAGGGTTGGTAAATTATTGAATGAATAGGTTGGCAAAGCAAATACATGAATGAGTGAAAAATAATTGTTACATAAAAGAGGCAAATTCGGCATTTTCTAAAGGCCATTAATGAAGCTCTGTTTTTCCTTTTTTGTCTCTGCTCAAATTTGCTGAAAAGAATCAAGAAAATTAGCAAAGAATCAGAGAAAATTCAGTCTCCCCATGAATTTTCATGGAGCCTTCCTCCCTACTCTTCATAGAAGAACAGATTTTTTAATAATAATGGAAGTTGTGTAAATTCTGACATTTTGTTTTAAAGTCTTTTAGATTTCATTCAGTCTTTCTCTCCCTTATTTTCACTGTTAAAATTCTGTAATAACTCAAATTATTGGCAACAAGTCCAAATAAGAACAAAGAAATCGTAATCAAATCAAATCAAATCTACAACCTATAAAGGACAGAAATAGAAGAAGTAAGAACACCATGCTGTTTATTGTTTTAAGTTTATGTTCATTAGATTAATCTCTTGTTTGTTTGTTTGCTTGCTTGAAGTAACAAAGAACCTACAAGACACTAAAAGGAAAATCTAAAATCTAATAATAACAAGGATTGATGCCAACTGGGTTCTGTTCATTTTCCTAGAGAAATTTTCACTTTCCTAGAAAATTAAGGCCTCTATACTGGCCTTCTTTGGTGTTAAACAAACGGGACAGGAATGAAGAAAACCTTCACAAGTTGTGCAGGAACAAAGATGCCTACAAGGAAGGAACAAAACGCACGATTCCCTAGTGTTGCAGGCTTTGCAAATCATCAAAATATCACTCGTTCTCTTTTTCCCTTCTTCTGTAGCTGTTTCGGCTGCTTTATTTTCACCAAAACCAATACCAATTGCTCTGCTTTTTACTTCCTCTGTTTCTTCTTCCTCGACATCACAGCAAGATTCTGCATCTTCTGCCCCATTGTTGAAGCAACAAGAAGCGTTCTCTTTCAGTTGTTCTAATGTGTTGTTCAAAGTGAATACCACTGCTTCGTTTTCCTGTGCTATTCTCTGCCAAGCTTGACTTTCGATCTCCAATTTCTTTAACAAAACCTCTAACTCCATTGCTCTATTTGTTGTTTTAGCAATCTCCTCATCTTTCTGTCTCAATAAAGTCAAAGCTTTTAGCTCTACTTTCTTTAAAACCATTTCAAGTTGTTGCTTCCTTTGTTCTTGAAGTATTAATCTCAATCTCTCATTCTGTGGCCAAAAAAACAGAAACAGGAATAAAAAATAAGAACTTTGAATAGAAAATAATTCATAGAAACAACGTCTTTCATTTGTTCTTTGAGTTCTAACCTGTGATCTGATATAGTGATCAATCTCTTGTCTGTGCTTCTCAACTTCAAGAGCTAAACTTTGAGAAAACGGCATTGATACACCACCAAAATATTCGTTGTTGTTGCTGTTGTTATTGTTGTTGTTGAAAGTAGAAACAAAACCAATACTATTGTTGTTGTCAAAACACAAACTTTGGTTTTGTTCATTTTGATTTTGTAACTGCTGTAACTGCTGTCTCATGTCTTGTTGCTGCTGTTGCTGTTGCTTAAGTTGTTGCACATTGAAACTAAACTGATTAAATCCACCAACACCGACACCAAAACAACCATTCTCCCTCATCAAATCCTGAGAACCAACACAAGCTGGAATCCCAAAACCAAACCCTAACCCAATATTATTCTCTGAATACAACTGAGCTTGTACAGCCATTGATATCCAATCCAACCAAAACCAAAATCCAAAAATCAAACCAAGCAAAACCCTTTTGATCTTCTAATATCTAAACCTCAACAACACACCAAAAGAAAGAAATACACCGGATGGGTCTTCTTCGTCAACTCTAAAAACCTTCAAAATCTTCCACTTTTCCCTCTTCTCTCCTCTGTTTTCCTTTGTCTTCCTCTGTTTACTCGGAATATGTGATCTCTTGTTCGACGATGCTGTGAGTTTGAGGAACATATAAAAAACAAGAGGTGGTGGGGAGATGTGTTTGTATTTATAGGAGAGGTACTGATGTTGAGGTGAGGTGCATGAATATATAAATAAATATAATAATAATTAAAATAAAATTTTCTTTCTATCTCTCCACCTTTAAGTATGGTGGTGCTCTGTTTTTTCTCTCTCTGATTTATCTCGTCGTAGAGTATTAAAAGTGAGAGATATGTATGGGAAACAGTAAGCAAAGCAACAACGTACACATGCAGATTTGGTGACTAAACTATCGGGTCAGAGATATCAGAGGCGTTGGTTTTGTTTTTTGTTTTTGTTTTTGTTTTTTCTGTTCTCATTTCTTTTGCCCTTCTGTTTATTTATTACTAAACAAATTCAATTCTCAATTGAGTATAAGGGTAAACTGGGAAATTCAGTGAGAATCCGTCGGCTCTAATTTCAGAAAATTAATAAAGAGAGAGTGGGAGAGAATCAGAGATTTGTCAGTTGGGTCATTTAGAAAGCCTGAAGAATAGGATTTTTATTGATTTTTTTTTAATTTTCATATTTTTGGAAATATAAATATTTAAAATATACTTTTGGTAGTCTAATAAATACAATCACTATTATTAAGCATTCCTAAATTAATGCTTCATAAATTAGGATAAGGTTGGCAATTTTGACCTAGACTTTGTTTAATTTAATTTATTTTTTTTTAATTTGTTTGTGATTTAAAATTAATTTTTGAAAATTAACATATAATCTTTCAAATTAAGTCATACTTAAAATGGGTTTGAAATTGAAACCGAAATTGTTTACAATATTTGAGAAAAAAAATAATGAATTAAAATTATATTTAAAAGGAGAAACTCCAATGGAAAGATCTATTTATAATTCTTTGTAATCTCATTGAAAATAAAATTTTAAAAAAATTATCTAAAATTAGATGTATAATGCTACCTCATATATTAATCTCAATTTATTTCGGGATAACAATATAATACTTTTTACAATAATCTACAATTTTATGGTATTTACAATGAGTTTATTTTTCATAAAAAAAATTAATTAATTAATAGGAATAAGAATTATAATTAATTAAAAATTAGTAAATTTTAAATATAAATCTTTATTCATGCATTCGAAGCCAAGATTGAAATTGGAAGCTGTTTGTTGGAAGTATTTTTATAAATCATCTTCTTTCAATTCAAATAGATGTTGTCATATTCTTGGGTGGTTATAAAATAATAATTTCTCCTTTATTTTAACAACATTATTTAATTAATGTTAATTAACAATTCAAATTAAAAATATCGACCCTTTCTAAGGAATTACGTAGTTCATGAAGAGCCATTAAGATAATAGTCAATATAGTAATTTTCTTGTATTTGGCTACAGCTATTTTAAGTACAATTCAAAGTTTTTAATTTTTTTTAATTATACCCACCATCATGTGATCGATGAAATCTTTAATTAAATATAATTAATTGTTATTGCTTATAGCACAAAAGGATAATGGTGCTTATGTGTACCCTCTAATATATAATTGATCTCTATTAATTAATCGATAAAATATAGACAAGTGTAACTATCTTAAGCCAATTGAATAAAAAGGATATATTTATAATTTAAAATATTTTAAAATATAATTTTAATATTAAAATATTTGATCAAAACTTATTCTAATTAATAATTAATGTTTACCATCCACCCACCAACTTAAAACTCCACATCTAAATAATTTATTGGAGAACATTGTGAAAATTACAACACTTTATTTTCATGACAATAATTTTATTAATACTATATATTATATTATATTTTATTTTTTTTTTCACATTTCTCATGTCTAAAATCGCTCCATTCTATAAAAAAGACAAATTAAAAAAAATTTCTTTAATTTCCTTGTGTTTACGATAAGATATCCAATCACTTTAACTCTTTTTAAAGATATTCGTAAAAATAAATACGTCATAAGGATATAAAAATTTTATTTTAATTTATATAAAATTTTTTTATATATAACCATGCTTTATCTCTTAAACATACCCAACAATTCCTTAGCCTAAATTGTGACATATTGAAAATTATGCATTCGTAATTTAATAATATTTGATCAAACCCAACTCTTAATTTCTCTTGACTTATCATTTTTTCTTGGATTGTCTAAAACCTTCATTATGATTTCATCAATTATAGGGTCAAAAAAATCAAACGCGTTTCTCCCATTTTCTTATAAATTTCTATCTTACACACATACCTACCAAAAAAGGATCAAGAAAAGGTCTTTCAATTTTTTCTATCATCATAACCAATCATGCTTAACACGTACAAATACTAACAAGTCCAATATTTCGACTACAAACCGCCAACCACAGATATGTCATTTATCAATTATTAACTTTATTCTAACTTCGTCTTAACTTACTTACCCATATACAATTATGGGTATAGTCTAATTAATTAATAGTCTCTATCAATCACTTTCATTAACGTTGGCTTTACATCTTGGTTGGCGTTACATTTTGGTTAGAAAAAGTATGGTAGAAAAAAAAGGAAAGGTCTAATGTGAATATGTTGTTTTTCATGATTCAAAATTTATTAACAACTTAAAACGAAAGATAGATAGGATTATGAAACTTGTGTATTTCGTCGTAATTTACAACTCTTTAGTTGTAATTTTAAATTTATAAAATGAAATATAATAAATTATAATAAAGGGTAAAAAAAAATAAAAATTATATAGATGATATCGATATAGGTATCGTAATATGACCGTTAAATAAAATAGATGAAGAGTTCGTTCAATTCAATGATTCTATATGTAGACTAATTTTTTTTGACTCTGCCCCACATGATTAACTATGTCAAATGAATCATCAAATTATAGACAAGGGGAACAAAAATTTCTAAAACATATTCATATCCTTGTCTTTAATTTTTAATTATTTTTTTCTTTATCCTTTTTTAACCTTTTATTATATTTGTTAAAACATCTTTGGGTTTGAGATATCAATCTTGTAAATCTTATCTCGAAAAACATCATAAAAAAGGAATAAAATATGGTTTCGATGTTGCTAGGGCTAGATAGCTCATGCAATATACATAGTATAATGCCATAGACCAATAAACAAGCAACAAATACCTCAAATCATTTCAAGAAAATCAAAACCATTCCCCACTTTGGACGGTTGAAAATTGAAATCGAATTTTAATTTGGATCCTAAATTACGGATACTTGTCCATGTCATCTCGGATATTCTAGGGTCCACAACTGCCAAGAAAGTCCAAGAATAAAAGAAAAGAAAAAGAAAAACACCAATTAATACATTGCATCTTCATTTTCATTTCCCTAGGTCTTTTTCTTTCAATTCTTCCACAAAATTTAACGCTCATGAATAAATAATATTGAAAAAAATAGAAAAAGGGGTCACCATCTTTTGTTGAAAGCGAACATGGGTTTCTTTGTTTTGGCTCCAATTAGATGAAAAGGAAGGGGTAAGGAAGAAGCATATAGATAGGAAACATAGGCATGCAACGATGAAAGTAAAAGTCGATAAGCTAGCAATAACTAGCAGCACGTATGGTTAGTGGGGGCCTGTGGCCCCATGTGCTACCCACCCGTTATGACTCAATGAACCATCTTCTCTGCTTCTGAAATACTGAAATTCAATGTGCAAACCATGTGATTTCAAGAAGTACTTTCTGAAAACATTAATCAAAAACAATGCATACATACAAACGCATCCTTCTCTCTCTCTCTCTTCGTGACTTACATAACCCTAACAATTATTAAAAAAAGATGTGAAAGGTGATGGTGGTGGTCATTGTAGTGTTAGTTTGCATGGTGTGCAAAAATCCAAAGTCCATGCATACACGTATTCTCGTATTTGGTGCAAAAAAGCACTTCTCTCTCTCTCTCTTTCTTTCTTTGCAACTTCCCAACAACTTCTCTTTGTTTTTATCTTTTGGGAAAGTCATATAAATGGATTTACGCGTCTGGGTCTTACTTCCCCATTCGATACACATCCCCACAAAACAACCAATACAGGGCTGCATTTTCCTTACACGGTGGGTTAAAAAGTATTATGTGGGTTTTCCAAGTTCTTTTTCTTTTCTTCCAATGCTCGCTAGCTATAATGATTTTCAGTTTTTTACCCTAATTTATCATTGATTGTTGCGTGTATGTACAATGGAAGGGTTATATCTTATGTTTCTTGCATTCACATTATGCAGGTAAATTATTTTGATAAATATGCATCGTAAAGGGTTATATCTTATGTTTCTTGCATTCACATTATGCAGGTAAATTATTTTGATAAATATACATTGTACATGACTTAATTTTTTTTTTTATAAAACGGAAAATGTATTGTACTCAAATCACGACGTCCAATTGAACATAGTATTAACGTCAGATACAATCGTCCAGTATGTTCATAGATCACTCAACATTACGATATAGAGATTGATTAAAACTTTTTAACTACCTCATACTCTTATAAAGAATACATCTCCTAGATTAGAACGTGACTTAATTTTATTGAATGCATAAAATTAATTTATAAGAGTCATTATCATTAAAGGATAACTAAGAAAGATAAATTACAGTCAAAATAAGCATGTGTTAGTTAACCACAATTGATCATTTTTTGAACACCGTATATGGAATTAATTAAGCAATTGATATTAATAAATAATTAATTCAGTTGCATTTCAACTCTGAATTGAAAATTAAAATCTCTTTGTGATTTTAATTGTAAATGTGGCTATAGCTAAGCTAGTATATTTAATTATGATTACAATCACATTATATAGGCAATTTTTGACAAATATACAGCATATGACACGTAATTTTATTGAATGATTTCATGGAATTAATCTTATATGAGTCGTAATTGTCAAAAGGGTAATCTAGAAAGATGAATTTACAGTCAAAATAACATGTGTTTGTTTGTTAACTAGAGAAAAGCGTTCAAACCATGTGGTTAATTAATTAACCCCAAAATGAAGCAATTTCTGAACTACCCTACATGAGTTAATAAAGCAATTAACATTAATAAATAATTAATTAAGTCTCTATTGTACAATGAATTGACAAGTTAAAAACCGTCCAAAAACCATGTTCGATCTCGATCATTTTAATTAATTATAATAATAATTAAAGACATGTAATGGTGGCTATAGCTTAGCTAGTATTTAATTATGATTATAAATCAAATCACAGAATTTCTTTGAAGTTTCCATTAAACACTGTTTTAACCTAATTATTCGGAAAAAACCCTTTCATACACATAGCTGACCAAATTCAACGAATTCTAATCAATTTGGTGTTTTACCATTATATCATTATCAATTCTAATTTAAAAATCAAATTTTTAAATATTTAATAAAAATAAACATTACTTAAAATTAAAAACTCAAATATACAATAGCCGTGAATCTTTTGATATATACATATGATAAGAATTTGAGTCAAATAATATTACATTAATTGTTGTAACTAAGGGTTTTGAAAATATGCATGCATGTGAAGACTTTGATAGGAACGATACGAGATGAGAAGAAACGGTGGAATTAGGAAGTTTATTGTGAGATCACCGATGCAAACAAACAAATATTAATTAATAAATAAAATATTGCGGACTAACCGGGGAGAAATCAGTCCAAATTCTATAAAAAGAAATTCAATTAAATTAATGACCTAACAATAAATAAGAAATAAGAAAAGGACTCTTGATTTATATAAAGTAATTTTATCATTATTATAATGACATATAAAACTTTATTTAAAAAATTACAAATTAAATTACTGAATGAAATATTTTTATATATATTTTAAGAATAGTAAAATTAAAATATATAATTAATTAAATTATAAAAATTTAGATGTCTTTTGTTTATAATAAAAATATAAATATTAATGTCTCGACAACTTATAGACCAAGCCAATAACCTTTGTGGTGCCACCTGAAAAGCATCCATTGTCCATATGGGTGATGGTGGGTCGTCGTGATATCACGACAACACGCCCATGTTCGTGAATTCTCGATAGGATCGAAATTATGTTCATCAATTTCTTTCTTCCGGTAGGTTTAATGGATCAGAAAAAGTCAAGGATTTAATTGATTGGAATATCACTCAGAAGTGCTTTTGATTTTATGCTCAAAAGAAGCAGTAGTTGATTTGGTTTTATCTTTTTTTTTATTTATTAATTGTTTTCATTAATATTTTGTCTGAACATGTTTTCTGCAGCAGCCATTGCATAGTGCTTATTAGGGTTGTTTTATTTTTAATTTAATTTTATTTTTTGTCAATTAAAGAAAAGATGAAGATTGATTATTGATTTGTGAAGCTGATCAATTGAATCATTGAATGGTTGCATTACAAGTGGAAATATATATGTGCGAGAGGTGGAAGCATATAAATATTATATAGGTTGTACAATATTATTAAAATGTTATTTTTATTAATTTAAAAAATATTTATGTAGATTTTTAATTATTATTTTTAAATAATATTATATACCTCAAATTTAGACCTTAAATTATGTGATAATTATTAATTAAATAACTTATTTTTATAAATTTTAAAATTATTTATTGTCTTATTCATCATCTAATTGATAAACATCATATCATTTGAAATTCTAATTAATATTATATTATCACTTTAACAAAAAA
>JAVXUL010000015.1:2748332-2759563 GCA_035590515.1 Trichilia minutiflora | reverse complement strand
CAGACGGGGCACTCACAATTTTGGTATGCACATGAAAACAAGTGTGTGTATGCGAGGAATCAGGTCCTGGTGGGTTGCAAGTGTGTGTATGACTGCAGGCATGAGTATCCTTGAAAATATCATCAAAGAAACTGTCCATTGAGCAGTTTGGAAAATCACCCGTGTTTGCACTTGGAAACATTTCCTGGTGTGAGAAATCAACCTCCCCATCGTCCATTGAGAGCTTGAAGTAAGTTTGTGATTTGAACTTAACTCAACAAAAATCCAAAACCCAACAGAGGTATATTTGCTATTTCAAACTGACCCAAATGGTAATTTGAGCTCAATTCTCCTGCAATTCGATCTTACCAGAACCCTGACGAGAAATTGTGAAGATAGAAATTGAAATTAGCAACTAAACAAGGTTTTAAACAAGTAAAACGACAAATCAATCAAAACTCAAATATCAAACACAAAACAAAAGACGTTTAATTTAACAAAATCACTCATTCAGTGACAACCCAGATGTAGTTTCAGATTACAGATAACAAGACTCTACATCAAATTCAATCAAACTAGAAGAAAGACTTACTTTAAAAACCTTAAATAGTACGGAAACCCAAAACTTTGAAGCTAGAGAACTCATTCGATGCAACGAAAACTCAAGTATGGTCTCAGAGACTGAAACCCTAGAAAAAATTAGTCGGCTTTACCGAAGTATTGAAATAATTTTCATTTATAAATGGGCATAATACTAATAAACCTTAAAAGGAAGCTACAGAGAAATATACAAATGGGCAACATTAAGTGGCTAGAACACAACAATGGACTTACCACAGTGGCTGACCGATCGATTGGTTCAGAAAAAGATTCCACAGACTTTTCTCAAAGTCGTCGGTAACCAAATGAAGTAAATTTGAATGGTTGTTTTCAATTTATAGGTATTTCAGGGACTATCTATTTAATTCTATCATGCACATTTTAATTTATATATTTTATTTAATTTCTTTTAAATTTAAAATATATAATACAAAATTTGAAAATCTAAGAAAAATTAAAACAATTTTTTTCAAATATATTTGATATAAAATAATTTACATAATAGAAAAAATTTACTTCCATTTCATTATTATTAATGAAATTACAAGTAAAAAAATGAGAATAATTTTTTCCTTACAATGATAATAAGGGTACAATATATACTAATTATTGTAAGATTCGTGTTCAGAAAGGTTGCACGTGTCACTTGATCATCAATGATTTTTGGATGCCTTTGCAAAAAATTATGATGCAAAGGGCAATTTTGTTATTATCCCTATCAAGTGGAACCCTCAACATGCCATTCCTTTATGTGCTATTAACGATTTTTTTTTTTTTTAACTGAGAAACCCAATCGTCAGTACCGTAAGATTTGTTCTATAAGATCTATTACCAGAGACTCAGGCCTTTGACTGTTCTAAAATAACATTATTGAGACGAGGTTTAAATCCTAAATCAGATAAGTATCCGATGAAATACTCAGGCCGATGATATCAAATAAACGAGTAAAATTTAAATTGTTCCAGATTTTTATAGGTGATGTGTAAATAAACTCAAATCTATATCCAAAATTTGATCTAAAGACCTCCACCGACATCCCAAGTTTTTATAACTAAGCTTCAATTCTTGTTAATGAATATTTTTGATATAATTATTTAAAAATTTTATATTTATTATTTATAATTATTTTTTATATTTAATATAATAATTAATAATAAATTTCAGTATATTTAAAAATATAATTTATTAAATATAAACACTTTAACAATCGCATTAAGGACATTTATTAACAAAATTTTTATATTAATATATAGGTATTTTTAAATTTATTATTATTATTAGTGTTATATTAATATATACGTATTTCGCCTATAGTAATAATTACTTATACTCTCGGTAATCATGTGGTGTTATAATATAATGAATTATTAATATTATAATATTAGAAAAAAATTAATATTCATCAATGAATTGGTTCAAATTATATTATATTATATAATTTTAAATAAAATATTTATTATTTAAAAATTTAATAAATTATCAATAACAAAGTGTCACCAACGTTTGATCTTAATATGGTCTCAATAAATACTTAATTAACATGTAATATGATAAAATTATTTTTAAAAATAGTAATAAAGATAAATTTTGACCACTTAACAAATTATCTTCTTTTTCGTTCTTCTAAAATACATAGACCCCATATTTGAAATTAATTTTTAAATTAAATAAAATAATTTAATACATTTAACTTTTAAAATAATTATAACTAACAAAAAAATTTTATAAATAAAAATTTATATAAATATTTTTAAAAATTAGTTAGATGAATACACGTCCTTTTCTCTATTATTATTTAATATATATTAATTAAGTTGAAATATTTTTTAAAACAAAAAACATAATTACTTTTATTGTAAATATCAAATTCATGAATAAATAGCGAAAATAAAATAAAACAGAAGGCGCGAACCTGATGAACAAGAGAACAAGAATTGGCTGCAAACACTCCCAACAGTTTTTTACCGGTGCTTGTATAAGTTAACAGAATTTATTCACTCCCTTGATATGTTTAATTATTTTCATCTCCTTCAACGGGAAACTCTCTCCGCATTGCTTGCACATTACGTTTGATATATCCATCTCTCTAATGTCATTTATTACCTGTCTTCAAAACCATACGACATAAATTCAGTAATTCTCTTGAACAGTTCGTGATTTCGGATTGACATTTAGCAGTAAATCAATAGTTGCTTAAAGTTAATTCTGTGGGTTGGAGTTTATTTTGCTGGGTATTTTGAGTTTTTGTGAAGAAATAAGATTGAACATCATCTAATACCCGGAAATTTGTTGAAATTGCTCAATAAATCCATAGTTTATTAAGGTTGAATTTGTGGTTTGTGTTTATTTTGCTGGGTATTTTTAGTTTTCGTCAAGAAACAAAATTCATCATGTTGAACAACAATGGCGAGGTAACTGTTTACCGTTTCCCCCGCCGAGGTTCGTGATGAATGGAGTGAGCGGTGAGGCTCTTTTGGGGCCGATTAAGGTTGGTATGTATAATTTATATGAAGAGAAGAGATAAAATCACAAATGGGTTTTCATTTTTTTAGGGTCTAGTTTTGGTTATTCGTGGAAAACATAAAGTCCATTGTTGTATTTCTTCATTGGAATTTGATTCAACTCACGGGTGTGATTGCAATTCAGAATTATTTACTAGGTTCATGATTTCGTTTTTTCAAGTTATTGTAACTCAATTTTCTTTGGAAACAGTTCACTTCTGAAATTGTTCCTTATTTAACTTGGTTTGCAACAACATTATTGCTTGAAGTTTACAGCTTGTATAAAATTTTGGCCTTCTAGAGAGACCTCAATTTTTGTTTGTTTGATTCGAATGGTTGAAAGTTTACTACTTTTTGATCAATGGTGTTACTCGTGTTTGAATTTAGCTTTCGTAAATATTTGGAGCTGCTAAATTATGAAAGTGTATCTAATTAAATACTGTAATCTAAGTATATAATACAATGATTCTGAAAAAATAGCTGTTCTTTGTCTTCGCTAAGTTTGCTTTTTGGATAATTCAGTACTGCTTTCTGCTTCTGGTATCCTTCTCCTGAGACTGACATTTTTTATTCCTTGTGTACTGGAGGTCAGGAGAGCAAAGGCGGTTACAGAAAGAGGAGGAAGGAAGAGAAAAGGCGAAGAAAGGAAAAAAAGAAAGAATGGGAGGGTGAAGAGATTAGTAAGAATAAAAGTAGGCACAAGCTGTCAACTGAATAAAGAAAGAGAAAACCAATTGTTGAATAGGAGCAATCTGACTGATGAACTTCACTGGCCAATAACTGATAGCCTGTACGAATATTCTGACAACATGGAGAACATTAAAGGGAAAGAACACTGCTACTCTATCAATGGCTGCCGCAAGCATGGTAAGTATATATCTTATGTTTTTTCCTCTTTTCATATGGTACATTATTTTTTAGTTTTATTATCTTCTCATAGATATTGGTTTGCCTCCTGTAGGAAGCATAATTTGGGTTGATTTACAGCTACAAGACGATAAGGATCCACGAGTTCTATCTAGAATACCAGTTAGACCTCACAAACAGTTGTGGCATTCTTCCTCTCGAAGAACTGATGCTATTTCTGAAGGGAAGGCCAAAACAGATACAGTTTCTAACTTCTCTGAAAGTTGGATGCATAACGTAGAATCGCAATGCAGAGATCCAATTCTGAATAAAGTTCCTCCTACCATCCAGACTGAGAACTTGAGTTTGATGATCAAGTCTGAATCTTCAATAGGAAGTTCCTCTTGCCACGATGATTTGCGCTATGGAAGATGTTCTGCATATCCAGGTGCTCAATATTTTAACCAAGCTGATATCTATGCTTTGCCATATACAATATTATTCTAAATAAGTTCCACTGAATTGAATAAGAAATTTTGAGTTAATAGGTATATCGGGTTTGTGTTATTTCTACTATTCTTGCTCAAGAATAGGCATGTATAGTCCACATTTCTGTCTTTAGTATCATTACTTGCTGTAGAATCTGTATGATGGTGAAAATATTGTAGCATATAGAAGCAATTTTCAATTAGTTAAACTACAACATTCAATTCATTTCTGTACGGAAATATGTTACCTTTGCAGCAATATTCTTCAATGTGCAAACATCTCAAGCTCCAAATAAATCCATTAGAAGTACGGATTTCTCATTTTTGTGCATATCTGCTACTGCCACTGAAAATGAGCTTCAGCTGAGCGTTAGGTTTCTTTCCTTCGATAACTAATCACTTTATTTGATATTTCTACTCAATTTACATCAACAAACCACCTCAAAAACAAGGTGCATTTTTTTTTCTTTACTGTACAGAAACTATAGATACAAACATGTCCCACAATTAAAATTTTGCTGCAGGTTTTGGCTTTTTAAAAAAGATGAAAAACTGTTCATACGAGTGGATCTGAAAAGCTAATTGAAGCTTGATGATCCGCTCCATCTTCCTTTCAAGTATTCCTCCATGGACACATGATTGCTTTGCTCCATACTACTCAACAATGTAGAGTCATCGTCAACTTCGAGCATTGCTAGGTTCAAATGTGATTCTGCACTTGAATTTGGATAAACCTCATCGTCATTACCATCCTGGTTATCCAAATCTTCAGTTTCTTCGTTTGGGGAGTCCACCAACTTTTCAAAGTCTTTATCCCCTCTCAGGAGCTTCAGGATCTGGAGAAGAATGACAATGCTAAGAAAAATTAACTCTATACTAAAACTAAAACTTGAACTGTCAGGAATATTGTATGTGATCTTTGAGAATGCAATGCTTTACACCTCATTCATTTTAGGGAGAAGAGGAGCTGCCCTTGTGATGCAGAGATTAGCTGCAAGAACCATTCTCTGCATCTGAAATTCATCAAAATTTCCATCAAAATTAGGATCAGCAAGTCTTTTACATCCCCAATCACTATTTTCGGCTTTGCCTGAATGAAGAATACTCGAATTGTTATTCCTTCACATCCAGTATTTGCTTGTAACAATTGAAGATTATGTTTCAGAAATGATGTTTCTTACCCACATAACCAAGCTCTCTTGGCCCTTAGGAGTCTCATTGCTAATAGGTTCTCTTCCTGACAGTAATTCAAGTAGAATTACACCAAAAGAATAAACATCAATCTTATCACTGACTTTACCATACATGAAATATTCAGGAGCAAGATATCCAAATGTTCCAACCACATCACCTTCAGTCAGAAACAACGAAGTTGTTGGTTCCCACATTACTAGGCCACAATCAGATAGCTGTCACATTGAAATAAAATCCATGTAATAAATACATAGAAGATTCCAAATTTACCACCAACTGCATTCTGAAATTGTTTGGTAGTAAAAGTACCTATGGCTCAAAACTGTCCGAGAGAAGAATGTTCGAAGCTTTGACATCTCGATGAATAACAGGCCTTGAACATTCATTGTGCAGGTAAAATAAAGCTTCAGCTATACCAACAGCTATATTAAATCTCACTTTCCAGGACAATGCATGTTTGTCTGTTGAAGCTTTAACATGTAGGTATTCTTCTAAGCTTCCTTTTGACAAGAAATGGTAAACGGAAACTAGATCATTGTCTTCAATGCAGACACCGATCAGAGGCGTTATTCGTTTGTGTTCCAAGGATGAGATTATATCAACTTCATGGGCAAAATCCTTCCATGATTGGATGACTGCATAACTTTTACTGCTACTTGTTTACTATCAGGAAGAACTCCCTTGTAAATGCGGTTACATCCTCCTTTCCCGATCAGATTTTCTGTAACGAAGGCAGTAGAAAATAAGAAAAACAGAAATAGAATACGCATCAAGAGTCAAAAAGGGAAAATCTGGGTGAGAAATCAGAGGTGAAATAAAACCTGAGGAGAATTGATAAGTAGCAGTTTTCAGAACCTCATAACTGAACCATTTCAGACCAGACGAGCTTCTTTTCAACAGAATTTCAATCCTATCGAATGAACTATTCGTAATACTCTTATCAACAATTTTAATCATCTCTCTTCCCAATATCTTCTATTAAAAATCGAGGACTTTGCTGCGGGGATCGATCTGGTAAGCTCTTTATCCATTGAACCACAAACAACTTTCTTAACTTTCTAGACGAGCTTCTTTTCAACAGAATTTCAATCCTATCGAATGAACTATTCGTAATACTCTTATCAACAATGTTAATCATCTCTCTTCACAATATCTTCTCTTAGATGGTTAAAAATCAAGGACTTTGCCGCGGGGATCAATCTGGTAAGCTCTTTATCCATTGCATCTCTCTTCCCAATATCTTCTCTTAGATGGTTAAAAATCAAGGACTTTGCTGTGGGGATCAATCTGGTAAGCTCTTTATCCATTGAACCACAAACAACTTTCTTGCATGTGTAGCTTCTGGTGTTACTGAAACAGCTCTGCGTATCAGTGGCCAACCAGGCCTATAATCCAAATATCTACTGATAAAACAGAATTTGATCGTGATAACTACTCTTACATTCATTGACAACAGTAACACTTCTCTTGTGTTCTGCATCACTATTTCTTGAACTAGATTTCTCTGTCTCAGCCTCAGAATCAGCCAATTCAGATTGTTTTTCTTTAAAACTATGATTTTCGGTTAGACTAAGACTTGGTGTCGGATCTCCTTTGATTCCTGCCATAATCACAAGCATATTATTTACCATTTTCGAGGGGATTTAATATAATTTCAGGTTTTGCAAACATTCAAACCTGGTAGTTGATTATTGTTGCACCTTCTGAAGACAATTCTCCCATTGTTGAGAGCGAAAACGTCGGTTGTAGTCGATAATCTCTTGAAGCGATATTTTACCATAGAAGATCTAACCTTGAAAGGGAAATCTGTTTAGAGTAATCAGAAAAAGAATTCACACAAAATCAAACTAATTCACAACCTGGGACTTTTCTAGCGTCCCCTACCCTAGAACATTTCCCTTGCTTATCCCCACAACTAAGGCCACAGCAGCATAATTCTACCTCTTGAACCAAAATTCTTTGAACCGAACTTCCTTCCAAGATCTAACCTGTTAAACCTACCTGAAAAACTCAAAATATGAGAAACCAAGATCAAATTCACCATGATTTTCAATAAGATTAGTGAAGGAGATTATATTAACAAACCTTATTTACAGAGCACAAGCCTTCATATACTTCTAAATAACCATCCAACAAGGACTTGTCTTTTGCAGCTTCATCTGTATATTCAGATTAAAGAAATGCAAATTTGAATCCAGAAATAATCATAAGACCATAATTTTCTGAAAATAGCAGCAAAAATGTGTTACGTGTTACCAGGATTCGATGAACATGTATAGCAACAACACAATCTCCTGGTTCAGCAACTTTCACCAAAGCCCAGTTGATAAAATCTCGACTATGGCTATCGATTTGAATCCCAGACCAACACATTCTTCTTCCTCTTGTCATCAATTACTTTAATCTTTTCCACCATTACAATTTTCTTGATCTCTTCTTGCTAAAATGATCACTTCCACAAATTCACATCCTCTTTAAGAACTCTCCCACTGCCCGAAATTCCATTTTCTGTAATAGGAAGTCTGTAGTCCCCACTACTTGTAATTATAAATCCATGATACCCAGCAACATATTCTCTTGCAAGAACACAAATTCACTATTATTTTAAAAAAACATAAAAATTTCACGTGAATTTCTCTTTATGGGTTTGAAAAAACAATCGAATCATCAAGAAAAAGAAGAGAGGACAAGGGAAAATATACCTAAATTTTGTACCCATGCTTTTTTTTATTAGCCTAGCTATGTTTTTAAAAAGAAATTGCCGCCAAGTATATATCATCACACTCCATACTGCAATTTAGTATTCAAAAGTTGAGAAATTATATTAAAATTATTTTTAAAAAATAAAGAGATTATTTAAAAGTTGAAAGAGATGGTGCTTTGCTGACAAAAAAGATTAGATAAGCAAACGGGATCATTTCATTAAAAAAAATAAAAATAAAAAGGCATAGAAAAATGTATTAAAAATGGGAAGTGGTGGAATTCAAGAAAAGACAGTCGGCAAAGAGTGGAGAAAAGAAAAATCCGAGAAAAAAAAAGGAGCAAAAAGTCATAGTGGAGTGGGCTCGGTTAGTTTATACCGTTAAAAAACCGGCAGTTTTCGCGGGAAACCTGTGAAATCTGGTGGTTTCAGGTGCCGATACAGAGGCAAGAAATATTTTTACACCGGGTTTTATGGGTCGGCCAATGAGAGAACAAATGAATATAAAGGTGTTCATATGTTTTCAATCATCTTAAAAACATGCAAAATAAATTAATAAACAAAAATAATTAAAAGAAAAAAATTATAATTTGAATATGTGAATGAATAAGTTTACAAATATAATTAAAAATTGCAGTAAGTAAAAATGTATTAGGATTATGAATTTTTAATTTAATAAGTTGTTAGAAAATAAAAAATTATGAAATTTAATATATTGGTAATTCAATTCTATTTTATTAAAATTTGGATTATATTTCAACTCTTAATGTAAATAATTACTGATTAATTCTGTTGATTAAAATTATATAACGTTTATGTTCTTTAATTTTTTTAATATAATATAAGAGATTTGATATTTGATTTTTGTTCTCATTAAATTTAATCAATAAAATATTTTAAAATAATGTGTGTCGATTTATTTTAATATTAAAAAATAGAAAATACATAAAATTCTTCATATAATATAAAAAATTTATCCTTTCAATAAATATATATATATTAAAAATATATAAAATTTGAAAATAATCAAGTGGATAACATAATTATATCTAATATTTAAAGAAAAAATAGGAAAAGAAGAAAGAAAAAAGAAATCTATTATGCGTACGTTTGGGATAGTTTTTTAAAATCTTAAAAGCTGGTTTTTACTTCTCTTAACAGAAAAGAGATTTTAAAATTAAGATAAGACTTTTCTTTAAAATTATTTGATATAATAGATAAAATAATTTTTTTTTTTATTAAAATTATCATAAAGAGTATTTAATCTGATTAAACTAAAATATTTAAAAGAAAGAGTTAAGAGGATATTTTTGAAATAAAATAAATATTATCTATACATTTAATAAGAAGAGAAGAGAAAGTTCCTCTTTCCCAGTTTTTTAAAAAGTTTTTTTTATATTTTAAATATAAAAAGTCTTTTTATTTTTATCTTTTTGACATAATTTTTAACGAAAAAAGGTTGAGAAGTATTTTAATCAAAAGAAGTACTAAAAAAATTGAGTCAAACAGGCACTATATAATTAACATATAATATCATTTGAACCAAAAAACACAATTATTTGAAATATCAAATCCTTAAAAATTGTGGACCAAAATTTGTTGATGATGATTCACGAACCATGCAAGACCTATTATTTCCATTTTTGATAAAACGATGACGTTTGGCTTTTGTCTATGTTTCTCACATTATTAAAATTACAAAAAAGGTTGAAATCTTTTTGTGTAACATTTGGATTCTATGGCGGAGAGTATAGCTGGAATAAGAATCCTGAGTAAGAAATGATATATATATATAATTATATACTTAAAAATGAGATTAAATTATTAATAAATTATTTTAAGATAAATTTAAATTTATTATCAAAAATAAAATTATGATAATATTAAAAAAAATCTTATATTTTATCTTATTTTTTTTACTTTTTCAAAGTCATACGTGATTTTAATTTTTTTAAAAATCTTAATTTTTAAGGTTTTTAATTAGTTAATTAACAATAACAACAATTTAATGACATCGGTAATAATATTGAAAATGTGTAAATTACACCAAGTAGTTTTTTTATTTATCAAATAATTTTAATTTAATCTTTTTAAATAATTTGAACGTTGGATGATTAAACATTTAAATTGTAATTTATATTTTAATAAAATTGAAGCATCACGCTTAATTATTATTATGTATTAAGATCACAAAGTATTAACAAAGATGTCCCATTTTTTATGATATTTGTTTAATGCATTATTGGTTCATGAGATCATGACTCGCCACCAGCTCAATTATAAAACTCATATTTTAAATAGAAAGTATGTAATCAATAAAGATGATGAAACTATATATTATAATTTTATAATATATAAAGATGATGAAATTGTATTATTATTTATAATCATGCCAAGAATTTAATATTTTTTAAATTGATGAGTTTCATTATTTTGTTAATTATAGGAAAATTTTTCTTTTTCGTTCATTGAAAGGTCAAAATTTGGCAAACTAAAGAGCAATTTTGATGATATGTTTGTAATTATAATTCTGTTAATAAATTTAAAAATATAATAATTAAAATATTTAGTGATTCATTATTTTATTTGACAACTAATGTTTATTAATAATTTATTTATTTATATTTTAACAACTAATAGAGCAGAATTATATACAAAAAGTCAAAAGAGTTAAAATATGAAAAAATAAATTTGACAAGTTAAATTTAATATAAACATAATATTAAAACTCTCATTTGTATGTGTAATATTACAGAAACCTCAAAGAAGTAATTCTTTTTGGGCTAATTAGTATAATTTAATGGGAGGGGCAAAAGCCAGAGCCTGGCCATTTTAGTCTGGGATAGGCCTAACCCAATTTGTTACAGTTGTGGTTGGCCCGAATTTGAGCTTATAACTAAAGCCCAAACTTTATTTTGAATA